>JAANSN010003386.1:0-18816 GCA_036850665.1 Dicranocentrus wangi | reverse complement strand
TGTAACTACAGATGGTATTTCATTCGTATTTTGAAGCTGAAGATCAGTGTGGTAGCGTTTCTGGTTGAGGCTTACTAGAACTTTGTTTTGTTCTTCGATTTTCTAGGTACTGATTTTAGAATTGCGTTGCGGCCTAGTGTCGGTTACTGATTGAAGGATAGGGGTTTTAAGTAACATGTAACTTCAACTTCCATGTATTCGCTATATATAAATAAAAGTATTGGAAACCATTAATTTAGACGTTATGATACGACATATTCTGCAAAGCGCAATTTTTGCATTTGATCCTCCCGTTTTAGACCAAAATTGGTAATACATCACGCAGTGTAATCCGTTCCCGTCTAGTAAATATTTGTTTCCGTTGAGTTTGAAATGCGGATCGGTATTGTTACACCGATTGCAAGTACCTGGTTGCAATAAGTGGCAGTCTTTCGAATACTGCAATGCGTTAGGTTAGGTTCATGTATGCATATACGTGCAATTTGCATTGCAGTGTATTTTTCCAATGCCAACAGCAAACCGTAAACCTTTCGGATCGTCTAGACTTCAGACGGACAAAGCCTCCCCTATTTATGATGTTCAGTCAGGCTCTTGCATAATGCACATTTGTTGGTTACTATTCATATTTAATATGATAGTATATTATATACATTGCAATGGATAAAGACGTAATTGTGCTTCAGTCAGTGTGTGTAATTCTGTGTATAGGAGGTATTTGCCTGTGTTGCGCTAGAAGCACAAAGGAGACGCAAATTTGCAAAGTCAGACACAGTGATCGGCTGGGGATGCTGTTTTGTTGCAGTCGTTCATTGTACCCTGTCATTGCGAAACGCACAACATTGGCAATAGTTACATTATATAGCTTGTACGGATGCCTAAGTGTATATGCGCTAGAAATCTACAACAAAGAGTGGAACAGCCCCACATTCAGAGGGCCAGACCAAAATTCTTACAAACCATATCCCTGACGGGACACATTTTTCACGCTACACAAATGATACAACACAACTCAAACAATACATCCTTTTTTTGGAGATCTCTGGTCTTTGCTCGCGACTTGAAGCTTTCCCTTTTTCAAGGTTCATAAATTCGCCAAATAGCATTTGGGGTTCGTTAAATTGAGATGGATAAATGGTTGATGATTTCGTAGAAAATGGATATAGAAGAAATAGGGCTGAGCTCAGAAATGTGTTGGGGTTACTTCTTGCTGCTGTATGTATGTAGGGGTAGCGTAAGGATACCTATACTCATCGCCAAAAGTAAAAAGTCAAATAAGTATATGGAGCTTCTTCTTCGACCTTTGTTGGACTGGATAAAAGAAGAACTTGGCATTGTGATTGTAAATTGTAGTTGTTAGGTTCTTTTTCAAAAAAAGAGAGAAAAGGTTGTTGGTGATTTTCGCGCAAATGTTTTTGGGTTTATGTAAGCGAATCTTGTAAATGAGTAGATTTTTTGTGAAATAATGAAGTGTATAATTCCTAAGTTGGCCGTTACAATTCGTGTGAGCTAATTCACCCCCTGACGGCCCATGATATAAAAGTGCATCCTATGGAATGCAGAAATTGATTAGCAATTACATTGAAAAATGCAAGTTCGTCGTTTTCCCAATTAGAAGGTGGAATGTATTCATTTTGACCGTTTATTGATGTACTTCGTTTCGTATTCTGCAATATGTATGAGATGTTTTTTCTTAGTAATGGGGTTTTGTTTGATCTTTGTAATATTATATAAGAGCCGGCATGCATGAAGCTTTTTTCTTTTCCCTTTATCAACGAAACATGAAAAGAGCGAGGAAGGATTTGCTAGGTAAACAAAAAATAATTATGCGGTTGAAGAAAGTTCCAAGAACCACTTACCATTCATTTATTAACGAACGCCCGGGGAAAGCGCACTAGCGTTTAACTAAAACTATGGATGGATTGAGTGCATCCATATCCCTCATTGTTGTAAAAAGAATACGTTGTGAATTACGATGCACACCTTGAGCGAACTGCTCACAATATTGTATTATTTCTTTACTTTTGGTTGTGGACATAATGAAAGCTGTACAAAAATAAAGAAAGGAACAAGTGCCACTTTCACACAATGTTATTGTTGTGAGCAAATTTCTTCGTTGACATTCCGCGGTTTCCAACTAATGCCATTGTCGTATACAATAATCGGAAAGAATAATGATAAAAACATTTTCAGCGTGTGTCGAGACAAATACTATTATTATTTTTAAGCAGAAGCAGACGCGGCCTAGGTGTGGATGGCGGTACTTGTGCATGTGACATGGGAAGAGAATTATTTTGCGGACAGATACAGCAAGGTATTTTGGAATTATTGCATATAAGTGTGTAATAATTTACAGCAGATGCAGAGTACCGAGTGCAATTTACTATGTTGTGGTCGGTCTAGTATGTTTGATCACACATGTGAGGCGGTTTTCAAAGTATTTTCCACTTTTTACGCATTCACATTTTAGTTGCTGTCCAGCGTCTTTCTCTGTACATACACAATATTTGTATCAACCGACAGCGCAAATATTTCTGTTTGGCGTCTTTCAACGATGTAAATGTTTGCATGTCCGTAACGCAACGTAACCAAAAAGTGCATTCCGTGCTCACGATATATAAACTTCTGGTAATAAGGTTGCAACCTGCCAGTTGTAAAAGCACCGGCTTTTTGGTTTCATGTTACAGTAAGTTTTGTAATTGGGATGGATTATGGAAGGATGTGGTATGTGCAGTACGAAAGTCGTAAACGGGATGTATGCATGCATATGCTGGCGCATGTACCTTGACAGAATATGAAGGTGGTACTATGGAAAGTGCATCAGCGTAAAATAAGTTATCTTTATTGTGCTCAATAATAATGCTTTGCTTACCCTTTTATTGAAGGAAAACCTGGAATTGTTTGTTCATTATTTTTTGGGCATATTCTAGGGAATGTTGTAAAAAGGGTCGGATTGGTTATCTTCGCATTCGCGGAAAACCCCATTTATATCGCATTGTGTGGCTCGGCTACGTTAATTATTTACGCTGCAATTTTACCTTTGCGTTTAGCAAATTTTTACCACGATAGACGAACGTGCAGACCGGAAATACGTTGTGAAAAAGGGAAGAAATATGCATGCATGATTAACATCTATATGCAATTTCCAGGAATCGCTCCCCCATTCTCTGGTGTAATCATTGGTTAATTAGAAGGTAGAAAATGTGGTTGGTGCAAGGCACATATTGTGGATATACGGCAGTGGGAACGAGACCACAATTTTAAAAGAAATCGTACATATACCTACAAATTGCAAAATACTACCTATTGCAAAAACGCAGCAATTTTTAGCTGCGCTTCCATCATGTCCCCAAACGTAAAATAAAAATGGTTCTTCTTATAATAGCTATATACTGGGCCTTTTATCATGATATCAAAGAGCTTCCCAGAAAACGATACAATTTTCGGTGAATGTTGGGTTTTCAAGCTCATTAAAATGGTTCATAGTAGTGCATACTCTTATTTCAGTATGCTCGTATAGTCCTCTACTACATTTTAAAGTGAGCAATATGGGTGGCGGTGGTCATCAACATAGGAGTATTTTACATTTTTTCAGGATGAAATGTCAAATTAGCGAAACATTATTCTCAGTTGAGTATTTTGCTAACGAAATATGTTCCGAGTTATTACAGCTTAACGTCATGCATGCATGTCATTTATGACGCCGCTTATGCACTATCCACATAACAATTCTAAAAATGTGACAGAATGGATAACTGGATGAGGCCTAAAAATGTTTGTTGCGGAAATGGTGACAGAATGTCGAGACGTGGCTTCTCCATTGAGGTCATAAAGATGGGTGCCCCATCGAACTTATTTATGGTTTGGTGTATTGCTTGTGGTTTGATATTTTAAAAATGAAAGGTTAATTCTCCAGTTTCACACAATCGGTGCAGTTTGGTATGATATGTTGGTTGGATATTATTATTAAAGGTAGTCAATTTATCATTTATTATTATGTAATCAATTTGTTGTATGACTACATGCATAGTAGAAACAAAGGTTTACGTAATCGTTAGTTTTAATCCCATCCTTATATTTTGTCGGTTAAATTGTTAATAGACCTAATTTAATTGAGATACAAATGCCCAAATCAACGAATTATTACCCACGAGGTTCGTTCTTGGCTCTATCTCGCCCAGCCCTTGGGAAAATATAATGTGCATAATAGTATCTGTTATCCAGGAACTATATTGCAAAAATACAAAGTGGTTCTTGATTAATCAGAAGAGAAATGCATTCTACCTTTTATCAGTAAAAGTGTCAGTTATGCAGTTTTACAGGTCATTAACTGACTGCAAAATGTAAAGTTGGCTCCAGTCCTCCTCGTCGCCTTTTATGAGCAGAGGCAGAAATAATTCAAATGTAATGTTAGGCTGGGCATTTAGAAGTGTTTTTGGGAATTTACTCATGAGATAACTCTTCATGTGTACACATAAAAAAGATGCAAAATGCCAACACAAAGAGTGTGACATTTGTGATTTTTAACACCGCCGTTGTATTTGAGTTCGCAGCGCAGTAGGAAAAACCTGTAACAGTTAATTTGCAATCGAGAGCTTTCTTGTCTAATCTATTTTTGCTTAGGAATTTTCATGCGTTTGATTAGAGTGGTATTTTGGGTTTGGCTGTAAGGAAAAAAACATGAAATTTTTGTATACATACCTATACATATTACGTAGCAATGAATGAAGTACATATGTGTGGCTGAAAATGTTTGCTTGGCTTGACAAGTTTCAGGAAAACTATAAGTAGAAGTTAGCTTTCATTGACACGCGCATCTCTTCATACTTGCTGCTATTTTACAGTTGCACACAGGTGCCAAAGAATCCGTTTATAGAACTGAAGCGGAAATGACGTAATCGTATTGTTGTTCAAATGACTTGGTGGGATTAGTGTAAGTCGAAGTCGCAAATACGCATCTTAAATTGACAGCCGTCATGATCAAAATCATGTAAGTTCGTTGCTAAAAGGGTGTGCGAGTGCGAACGTAGTGCATTTATTATGTTCATTATTACACAAAGCTTACAGTATACAAATAAACTGCTGTTATAGTCTAAAACTGAATGAAATACCTAGTTAGTTGATGGTGAGAGCGTTGGAATTTAGGACGTCTTTGTGTTGGCGTTACGGTGGAATGGAATGTCCAATATTGACAAGAGCATCCGCTTCACTATCTAAAATTGTTTTTAAAGAGCCGTCATGTTGAGTTCATTAGGTATATACAAAATACTTAGTAAAAATCCAACAACAGCCATGTAAAATTCCGAGTATGTTTTAGACGTTCATCCAAAGTTTAGTTTGTCAGAATATTCGCGATTGCCAAAATTGTCCTTATATGCATTATACATATGACTTTTTGCATCATTTTACGTCCTTTCCTTTGCTTAAAAGCAACCTTGGAAGTTCTTTCAAGAAAGAGTAACGGACTGATTTTGTTCTTTCTCTTGATTTAGTAGCAATGATTTTAAAATGATAGGAGGGTAGATATTGAAAGGCAGGAGAATTACAGCAAAGTGTATGTTGTGATTTGTTCATAGGCCAAATGTGGTACATCGCTTATTGTTCTTTATATGCTTTATGATAAAGTGGAAGGATGACAAGAATTTTTGTCGCGTCTAATCGTCGTCTCATTAGCACCCGCTTTAATTAACAAAAGGGATGAAACGGTTGAAGTGTGACACGTCATACTTGTACTATGCGCACAACAGGTGAAACCGAAAAAGGGTCAAAATCCAGTGAAGTTGGATTGTTCTCTTTATAACATGATCACATTCTTCGGTTCCTTCATTTTATATGACTATGAACAAATGGGGATATGAGTATTACGCTAGTCGCTTGTGTAAAATTGAGTTTCCTCGTCTGTCCGTCTGATCGCAGCTTATTTTCGTAACTTTCCCTATACCGATCGATATATACGTAAACGGTTTATGATGTGACTGCTTCTGAAACAACTAAAACGTAATCTGCGATCGTAATGAATGATATGCATTCGTTGCATTAAATATCCACGAAGTACTTAGGTAAGTTGCAAACAAATCCACAGAAACTCGCTTAACGATTTGGTCTCGACTATAACAGTTTCATTTTTCATGTGCTACATATCTATACCTGGTTAATAGAGTCTATTGCAAACTTATGAATGAACTTGTTCCTAGAATTCCTAAAAATTCAACTGCGGTGATTCACCCTTTTTTATGCAATTCGTTTCCGCTCAACCATATTTTGCGACTCATCCAATACATCCCAACGCGGTATGCCGTGTTATGCAATTGTGTGATCTTATGTACGTTGGTAAAAGAATTCTGTTTGCAGTAGGAGCGCACATTTGTGCACATTCATATCATATGTAACTTGTATACAAAAAGTATTACACATCGTTTTGGAATTAAGCGAACAAGGTAGTCACACAGTCAGTCGCATATTTGCCACTTCATTGTGAAATTTAGAATCTTAATAAAAACGTAGACTACTACTACTTTTGGCTTTATGGTAATGGAACATCACTAACATGAGGAAAGCAATGAATGAAATGGTGTGTGGCTTTTACTTGAAGAGTCTAATAATTCAACAAATCCAAATAGTAACCTTAAATAATCAGTAAATGAAAATATACTTTCATCCATGTACATACAATGTGTAATTAAGAGGTTTGCTTGCTAGTCCTCGGTACTGCGTTTGCAGAAAAATTCAGCTTCTATAATTGATTACATACATTAATGTACAAATGATGTTTTGATTTTTCGCACGTATCTTTTAAATCTGAAAAAACCTAATCCCTGTTAATGCTTGGTTTTCGTGCAAATATTTAATAGTGTATAAGTGCATCACGTACCGCATTACATTACATGCACATTTAACACACTGCAACTACTTATGATACGCTGTCTTGGAAAAGGCACGGCTATATGATCTCTGGCTTTCGTTATATTATATTTATATTGTTAGTTCCGTCATCCACTCATTCATTCATACATCATGCTAATACGTTCTCAGCTCCGATAAATTCTTCGTACGCGCCTTTCTATCAATGGAAATACTATTGATGATAGTAGACAGCAGATATATAACATTCACGTTGCTCATTTCATTCATATTCTAACTGCTCGTCCACAACAGTTGCATGTACACGTCTACAATTTCTTTCATTCATAAAAGTTTAGAATTTAGATTTATAGTAATGCAATGGTTTGGTATATGTAAGTTCATACCATGCGTAACATAATATATGGTAATGATGATTCACTTTACTCTACTTTCCGTTTCATAACTGAAAATGAGTAAGTATGTACTTTTTTCTAAAAACGTTTTACTTATGGTTTGAATTTTAATACCAATATAATATTTATAATGTGGTTGGAACATATCTTCACATGTTTATGCGTATACGTACTTTTATTCAAGTATTTGTGTTATTATTTTACTCATTCATACAATTGAAGTGAAAATCCGGTTAAATAAAAGAGGTGCAAACCATTTGTTCTTACAGAGCAAAGTAATGCAAAAACTGCAACCCGGAGGGAATAATGTTCCAAGAAATGAAACTATACTATAAACAAGAATTCAGATTGGAATTAGCAGCTCTCCTTGAAAATTTGCATACTAATATTATACTATTCAAACCATGCTGTCATTGAATTCCAAAGTAAACGGTACAGTCTGTCATGTCTATTTATAATATGTCTAATGATATACAACTGACCTTTGAAATGACCTTGGTCACTTAATTCAAAAATCGATTACAAAATATATCATAGGTTTTTATTCAAATCGGTCAGTTTGTTTTCATGTTAGTGTGATTACCGTACCGACAGACGGACAAACAGGAAAATCATATAAATGATTCTTACAATTTGATCTTATTTCCAACAAGACGGAGATTGGCAGGAAGTAGGAGGTGTCAGCAGTTTAGAAGTAGTTTTACTTTGATCATGTACATGTAGTACATTAAAAAGAAGCCCAGAATTCCTACGTTGTTCATCCCTTTACACAGATGTGTAGATAAGGTGTGCATTATGCTACGGGTAAAGTAGTTGGTTCATTCTCATTTCGCGTTTTTTCTTTACTTGTCTAATTTCTTAATCTTGCAGCTTTGCTTCCTGATGAGTGTTGTTTGGATCTTTCTCTGCAAAAAACGAAAATCCATTGGAATTGTAGAGGGGTTCTTTGCTTTCAGCATATTATGCCAAAATTGCAGGCATGTGTTGGAAGATTTGAATGGTATTTAAGTACTTAGGCTTCTGTAGAACAGAATTTCATTCATCGAAGAAGATCAGCAGACGTTTTTCGAGTTGCTTCACCCAACGTAACATGAAACAAAAAGTATATGAACTAGTGCAGTAGATAATGTTCCCTCTATATAAAACAGATACTGTGTAGGTGTGTAAGTGTAAACGTAAGGATGAACTTCGATCCGGAGGAAGGACTCTTCTTTTTTAACATATACCTAAGTATGAATTAGTTTTCGTGAGCTCTTGAAAGCAGGGTTTGCTTGTAACAAGGGAGTATAATATAGGTATACGCTGATTGCATATTATAAGGAGAATGGAACTAATGAAATTGCGAATGGATGTACATCATTACGGTGTACATTATAACAAATACTTTTGAGAATTTCTTTTAACTAGCATACCTAGGTTAAAGGAAAAACTATTAAATTATGCACTACTTAACAAAAACATAACGCTTATAGTGTATGTAAAAAAAACTAAAACGGGCATCTTCGAAGTACGCAGTGGTATGGTTTCCACTATACGTTTTTGTATGAGGATCGGATCCAGGTTCCACATAGCATGAATGAATCAGTAGAATAATTCAGTAATGGTAAACACACAGGCCGATTTTCATACTGAATATTAGTCTCTTGAAAAAAATATTCATTTAAATTTGGCTCATAGTTAGAAATGGAACCGAAATATAGTTGCTAATTTGTCTACGTATCTACTAAAATCTAAGCGCCTGCCGTCACATGATCAATTGATGAAACGTGACACAAAATATATATTTAAGAAATCAGGAGTATGTCGAATGTCTCTCTAAAAAACTGCATTAACATTTTTAGTAATCCCTTTACCAAAACCGAATAAATACTACTCATCTGTATTTGTGCTCTGTTATGCGATCATGTGCATAGTTGCCGACACACTGCGCTACACACCGTATTGCATATTTCATTTATCATTTTACTCGCATCACAGTCATCAACATACCGTTGCGCTGTTGTTGGTAATAGTACAGAACAGAGTGCCTTGTAGAAGTTAAATATTCTGGTTGCAGAATCTATGACTATCTGACTACTGCATTCCAAAATGATGATGCAGAGTGGAGAGCAGACTAAAATGCAAATTTTGTTTTAAAAAGTAGGTACTCATCATGTGCAAGGTATACAGTTTTATACCTATTTGATGATGGCGATGCTATGGCATGCATGTGTACCCATTTAACTGGTAGAAAGTATGCGAAACCTTCGTGAGCCTGAATGTAAATATACCTGTCATATGTATAAGTACATACTTACAAACAAATATTCGATCAGTTCATTCCTGAACTTGAATGTCTGCCTTGCTGCAGACGAGAAAGATGATTCCGGTTTTCTGTTACGTTAATAAATTGAGGACGGCGATAATTTTGTGTGTGTGTGTGTGTGATCCGTATAGTTGCCATTTGAGTTGCGATATTCATTAGATCATGGATACCTTCGTTGTGATCTTTGTGATGATGCTGGGATGTTACCGTGTATATGCGAATAAGCAACAAATTGTCCCTTGTTTGATTAAGAATATATTTATCATTCTCCGGCTCCCATTTGTACTGCTTTCCAAGTCAGTCGCACATGCCACTAATATACTTGTTGTGAAGCTATGATTTTAACTGTCGGCGTGTGTCACGTGTGTGTGAAGTCATCATGCCAGTGAAACTTAGTAATATTAGCCAGCATACATGTATAATGCTACTATGCTGCCCACTTATTAACTATTGTCAGATTTTAAAGAAATCACAGATTGTGTATGTATGGATATGACTGATGAGTATGTCATTAGCGATGTTATTATTAGATTATTATTACATTACTCCAGAAGAAAGGACTATTAGGATATAAAGGAAGGGTATTATGCATATAATTCCTTTATATCCTGGACAACTGAAAATAAAGTCTTTTCGTCTGGATTATTATTATTACTCATTCTTCTGCGAATATGTAAAATTACATATAAATGTCTTTATATCCAAGGCTGGTGGAACTAAGGGAAACATGGAATTATCGCCTATCGTATCCAAGTGAATTGGTCACTAAAAGTCACTACCTACCTTTACCTTGGGATTGGGATGGAATTATAAGCACATTTAAGCAGTAGATAGAACCACATAGAACAGTTTTTGCGGAAGCGGATATTCGGCTGATTGTGAATTTTGATCTATTTTCCCTTCATATTTGCATTGTTTCAAGCAAAAAAGCTAACGCTCTATAAATTAGTAGAATAACTTATAGAATAATTATAATAATAAATAGTAATGTCCTAATATATAAATAATATAGAAATAACTAGGACTTCTAATGGCTACCACTAGTAATATTACTAACTTATGATGAGCAAGATTAGATGGGAAGCCGAATGTAGGGTATAGCCAGATCGAAATACGAACTAATTTTACATAAATTCCTCAGGTACATGTCACAGGAAATGCTAATAACATGAACCATTTCGCAATAATTTTGGATATCTTGGGTGTTGCAATATTCTATGAATTGTATTTCGGCACGCGTCAGCAGATTCAGTTCCTAAATTGTCAGACGTATGTTATGATTCAGATACAGCCGTGAATTTACAAGTATAGTAATATGGTATGCATTTTGCATTGGGAAATTGTAAATATGCTATCCTACAAAAGCTCTCAACTTATGGAAACACACGTAACTTGACGTTGGTAATCTCTGAATTGACCACTCGCGTAACTAACGTTTACTGCCGACACAAATGTACTGTACTGCCATTCGGCATTAGCACAATATTGAGTGGCACATAATTTGATAGATTATTAGTATTACGAGTATTATAAGGAAAGTAGAATAAAATGAGACAAACGTCACATTACACACGTTTTGTGCAATATTACCCATATAAGGTTAGAAACGCATACCATATGCAAATACGTATATGGCTCTCTGGAGAAACATTTTGATGATCCAACTTTGTTCACGACACATCTTTTCTTCATTTCTTGTAGTTCTTGTACTCATATAGCCAACTAAGGACATCACATATCTGGTTCATTTAGCACTACGATTTCATCCAAAGTTGTGGGAGATGTGTAAACTAAATCCGTACGACGTGATAAGTCTAATCACAACTACAAATGAAACACATTCACTGGAGCATCTGCCCACAGGAATCTACCTAACATATTTCTTTGTTCTAAATAAAACCCTTGCATTTGTCGAGATGTAACTTTCGAGAATTGGGGTGTCTCATGTTGTACCTCACATGTTCTGTAAATGTAGAGAATATCCATTTCAAGTAAAATGCTTCCCAGGTTGACTCGTATCATGATGAATTTATCAGAAGTGTGCAGAAAGTGTGGTTGCATCTAATATCATCAACTCGTCAACTCCTCGTCCTCACAGTAGTCAGCATTGCATCCGTCATAAGTCAATTGGTTGCTGGATGCTGTAGTAAACAGTAGGAATGCCACGTTATCATGGGGAATAGCAAGTCGTAGCATATGTATACAGAAATTTCCATGAAATCTAACTCATCACATCACGGACGTCTCCTCGCGTATGCACCAACTCACATTTTGCTGTTTGTTTCTACATTTTGCGCTTTTATGTGTGTAAAGTACATATATAGTCACAACTATATGCGCATGATGCGGCAGTGATGATGCTGATGATGACCATGACCATCGCTTTTCGCATTGTATGGATTACCGTATACGTACAAGACAAGTTTATGAGTGCAACTAAAAATATCGTTTTCTTACTAGCATATTGTACTGTTGTGTCATGGTAGGGTAAGGATTACTCCGTTTTGCGTTCATTTTGCACAATTTGGTAAGGAACAAAGTGCTACCAGTTGGTTGTTTTTGGTGGATGATGATGTTGTTGCCTGTTTATGAATAATATAAGCTACTAATGCTACATTTATCATGAACACCTTTATCTGACTGGCTTCTCTTTCAACTGTGCTGCAACTTATGTCAATCAGACAATCCTATTCCTATCCCTCTTTCACAAAAAGGAAAATAATACGTGAATAGCAGTTGTGAAGCACCCAGAGAGAGATAGAGAGAAAATAGTATTGCGTGGTTCGAAGAAAAGCAGTGAAAAGCAGGAATCAATTCCGAAATTTACTTGTTCCCTAACAGCACCTGGTCTGACTGACACTGACACACAGACAAGAGAGAATTCCATTCATAGTTATTTTATTTCTGCTAGTAATACTATTGGTACTATACTGTGCACACACTCAGGGGACAGGGATTGCAAAAAACGTTGTTTCGTATTGTATATTATTTGCGAAGTTGAAATCGTAGTGTATACACAACTCCACACATGCAAACCATGAAGATCCCTAAAGTTGTAGTGAGTAGTGTAAGGCGCAGCAGCATCAGCAACTATAATAAGCAACCCTGAATCTAGCCTACCACAATATATACCTTGTAAATGTGTGGTTTTATAAGAGATCAGACGTCTGTAATGCGATGTGTGTATGTTCGCGAAAAAGAAAGAATGCGATGTTAGCGAAAAGGGTTTACTCACTCGTTCCGCAGTCTTACTCATTTTTCCTCATTACTCATCACGACATATCATTTTACCCTGTCGTGAAATGAATCCTAGAGCAACGTGCCATTGCCACCGCCAGAAACTAATAATATTAGTAATACTGTCAGCTTATTAACATCACCTAACTTCATTGCTCTACACACTTCATGTTCTCCATGCCATGCCCTACATTACGAACTGTGTGAATACACGAGTGAATAAGTTTTGTTGTTTCGGTGTGTCTGGGTGTATACGTATTGCGAAAACGCTTGCAAATATGATAATAAACTGTATCTGTGGATTTGTATGTATACACACGGCATAGTCAACGAGTGAAATGCGTTATTTTAGCAGATTTAGTCAGGACAAAAAATTAAGCATGTGTAGTGGAAAATGGCATGTTTCTTCATCTCAAGTGACGCGATGACTACTGACTACGACGAGTAATAACACTCCTGTGACGACGGCCGCTCATCGTGTTCTTCATTTTGTGAATTACGCGTTTCTTTTCTCCGTGTAGTCACCAGTCACCAGAAGTGCAGTCGAAGTCAGTCACAAATGTTGCGGAACACTCATTATATTCTATTTATTTCGTTTTCGTTCTTCCTACGACGCGTATTACTATTACTGAGTCAGTAAACTTCACATTTAATGTGTTCCTTCCTATCTTGTAAACTACTTTTTTTGTTATTGTGTTCATTTTTCGTACAGTACAACGGTACACACGTACATTTCCCTGGGAGAACATTGGGAATAGTGTCTTATGAGTAAGATGATGATGCTGATAATCTTTGTGCAGAAAACGAAACATCAGTAGTCTAGCAGTATCAACAACTGTAGTAGTTGTGTTGTATGGTATTATTAGAGCAGTAGAAGGGGTATTTTTGCAGCGAGGATTCAAACCAAGTTCAAGAGACCCCTATTTCCCCTGTTTTTGCATGTGCTCCGTGAGTTCTGTGGTCGTGGTCAGTCATCCCTTCCACTTTCCTATACAAATGGATAATATGCAATGCAACTCTCAACGTTAATAATTCTATACATGTAGTGTGTATATTATATGTTTCATCACTCCTTGCCTTCAGAGTTGAAAGCATGCTTTTCCCCCATTCTGACTAACTTCT
Source organism: Dicranocentrus wangi (assembly GCA_036850665.1). Taxonomy (NCBI): domain Eukaryota; kingdom Metazoa; phylum Arthropoda; class Collembola; order Entomobryomorpha; family Entomobryidae; genus Dicranocentrus; species Dicranocentrus wangi. The sequence goes on along the minus strand of JAANSN010003386.1, from coordinate 4,899 downwards.
GACGGTGGTGGTGGCTCATCCATCTATCCACGATCTGCACGGTATTTTCTGTTATTGTTCCTCGGTTATTGAAAGGCGAAAAAGTGAGACAGGATATACACACATTTCAATAATCTGCAAGTGAAGCCACCTAAAACCATTTCTCTTCGCATCGCATCGACTCCACTGGCTCTTGTGACTGTTCCTTTAGAAGTCCCTTTTTTGGATGATTACTTTTTTCGTAGTATTATCCGTACCTGTGTACCTTCTTGTTTTCGCAATCCGTTCTTGACTCCGCGGCACATCGCTTTTTTCTGCAAATTGGGGTAGTCACTGGCACCTACCTACCTGGTTGGTGCTATTTCTCCATCTTTCGAATTACCCTGTACATATTTTCTTCTCATCTTTCAGAGAGGATTTTTTCCACTTTGACTCCTGCGACGTCCTCATCACGTAGTTCAATACCTGTGCAGTACAATATGTATAGCAATCTTCCTTTTCTTTCATCTCGCGGTGATTATTATTAAAGTATGTGAACATTATGTACCTCGTGTGTGTATGTATATACATGCTGTGTGGTGCGGTGACGTATGCACCTTGGCTAGAAAAAGGGAAATAGAATGAACAAAAAGCAAAGAAAAATTCCTTTCATGGATAGCCTTTTTTGCCAACTTGCAAGTATTTCTGCAGTCGCTATCCAAACCGAGGTACTTAGAATGGGTTAGGCAGTTCCGCTGTCAAGACTTTTTTGTGTGTACAAGTAACTACCCATTCAGTGATGGAGTAAGAAACAAACCGATAATATATATTTGTAAGCGGGCTATACTATATTATACTATATCCAGTGTATCACTGTTCCCTCCAAATGTTCACTGGTGACTGAGACTGATACTGAAACTGGCTGTCTACAACAGGACTGGACTGATCATCACATCACTCACCGCGAGCTTGAACAGAAAGGGGTATAGTGTGACCTGCGATTAAAACTGTAATTATAGGTTACATAGCAAAGTCAGACGAAAATTAGGGACGCGTATAAGACAAATATTTTTGTATTTTTGTACCGAAACAGGGAGAGGATAGCGAGTAAGTGAACGTACCAAAAGTGTTAATTAGTTTTATTAAATTGTCAGACAATTTTTCTACTAAATGTGCAACCCAGGACTTGAACTTACACTACTAAAATTAATAGTATAGTAATAGTAAATACTCATTACTAAATACTGAATTGTTCTGACATTTCCGAGATAGACAGAGATGACCGAAAACGTCGTTACAAATTAGTATACATATACAAATTAAGTTAGCAGTTTGCTCATCTCTCAAAAGATTCGCCGATTGGGTGAGATTATACAGAAAAACTCTATATGGTGTCCTGTACCAGGTCCAGGCAGGACCCGATTAGCGTGCGTGCCCAACAAAGACTGTTACTGGTAGTATACCATATATACAAAGAGGAGCTTCCACTTTTCGTAGAAAGTGTCAGTTTCTGCCGTGTTGCGTATATTAGTCAACTTTTGGTGTGTGATACAAATCTCTACAAAAAGGACTTGCACTTTCAAGGCAACATAAATACGCTTATTTATTCTTACTCTCCATCTTACGCTGTGATTACTCGACTTGGTGTCTACTATGGTCATGATGTCGTACTATCCTGAAAATGAACCACATCAGTCATCGGAAACCACGGGAGGTGGTACACTTGGCAATGGTGGGGGAAATCATGGAGAAGATGATGGTTTCCCCGTGCCTTCTGTTTGGCGTATGTTTTTTGATCTAACGTACATTCTATATAGTATTTTAATTATTTCCCCAGTACTCGATCCAATCTGACAAACCAACAATCGCAAAGAAAAGGCAAATGAGAGAATTTGTAACCACCTGAAACTCAAGATCAGTAAAAATATGTTGTGGGTAATTAGCAAAATCCAGAAATAGTTTGCTGTTATTGCGTAGGAGTTGGTTTACAAATCATGGGATAAAATTAGATATTTCAACCCATGTGTATGGAATTGTTAACCAGACTTTTATTCACATTACCACATCGGTCTGACGTGTTTTACTCATCTTTCATTCACTCGTTTGCTTCCATTCATACATTCGAAGATACGTATTTGCGCGTGAATATTTCACACACCTCCTACCCATCATATGCAGGCATTGTAGATTTACGTAGGCTTTCATTTGCATAAGCTCCCCCTTGGTTTTTTGAAGGTATAGGTGTTTGGTAAATATGTATACGTGTTTTAGTGTATCTAGCATGTATGCCCAAAAATGTCTACAGTACTATCAATATAAAATGCCAGCAGTAGGAAAAACGCATACATTCAGTAGAGGAACAGAGTTTTTGTTGCTAATACTCCAGCAGCCCGCTACTCCTTGTGTAAAATGAAATGATAATGACGGCATAATTCGTTGGTCTGGCTGGATGATGAGCTCACAGAAGTGTTCTGTTACTACAAATAGTAGTCCCGTGGTAGCTTACATTATTTGCTGTATGTCCTAATATAATGCCGAAAAAAGTTATAGCGGAGGAGGTGATTCATTGATGAGTTCGATGATGGTGTTGAGATGGATGACGATGCCTCCGCACGACGTGATGATACACCCACGCATTCTAAACAATGCCGGCCGGTGCACACGTAACAGATTGCATGCATTTCGGGCTGGTCTTTCAAACAGGCATTCGTTTTCGTTAGCATAAAATCCACTAGTCTCAGAACAGCATTTTTGTGGTGGCTCAAGCAGACAATGCGTTTTACTTAGTGTCCAAGAATTGCACGTATATATATATTGGCTCTCCTAACTGAATCCTTTGTCTTGTTACTGTTACATGGTGCTTTACCGGTTAATATTGTTGGTAGTAGGTAGAGATGAATAATGGTTTGCGCAGTACGCAATACGCATGTATATCGCGTATTCGCGTCGAATCGTTTTTATGTTGCAGTACTAGGGTTTGTGGATTTTCTGTGCCCACGAACGACACACGCATTCACTTGGCTAAGAACATGTTTAGTGTTGTGCGAATGGAGTAAAGTAAAATTTTAAGTTTGTCAGTGCAAGAAAATTGAGTAGCAGATGCACCAATGCAACGTTACGCATGAAACGTTGTGATGATCGTAGTGATGTCGTCATCATTGCGGCTATCCGCATCAGATCAGTTTTATGGACAAGCCAACAATATTTATATAAAGTATGGGAAACCAGTTGAACAATAGGATTGACAGTAGTATATGTATATTTAAGGTACATGGCCACTCACGACTAGAATGAAACAAAGTGGCGTTTTCTTTATGGGCATACATACATACAAAAGTATGTAGGCAACAGGTAGGTAGGTAGCAGAAAAATGATTATACAATATGCAACTATGTACCCCAGTTGTCATTTCCAATGGTTGTGTTTTATACCTACTCGTTTTTCGTATGTCTACATACCCCAACTAACAGTTTCGGGAGTTATTTTCTACGAGAAAAGGGGTAGTAACATGTCTTCGTTTCTTTTCAACTTGCGCAGTTTACATGAATGTGTACAGGTTGAGATTTAACGTTTGGCCATGACTGTATGACTATGACGAGTAGTTAGTTAACTTGTTCCCTTGTTTTGGTTGGTGCACGCCATTGCACCAATGTGAGATGTTTTAATACATCTCTCATCTATCTGAAGAATGTGTTCGTTCTTGTTTGTTGGCAGCCGGTATATTGAGAAATGCGCTAGTTTTTTTCTTTATTTGTTTCAAAACTATGCAGGCAGATGGGCAGTTTTACATGGAAAATGGATTTTGTAAAGTACTTCCGATACGAAAGCATATCCTAAGTATCAGCCATTCCTTCCCTTACTTAGAGTGTACATTAGATTCTACAATTATTTACTATCGGGTTGATGAATTATACTTAATACAGTGTGGAGTTCATTTGAATGTGAAACTGAAATTAATTGGATACTCTACCATATCTTTGTTGCATTAGCTGATAGTAGCACATTCACCTTTATGTTTTTCCCCTTTGTGCAAGCAGCGACTTACTTATTGTTAGTTTGAAGGGCTGATACGGCTGATAATCAGATGCAGTAATTTAGTAGCAGGTGTGACACGCGCACGCTCTTATAATATGCGGTGAGCTGGAAATGTTTTGGAGAACTTTCCATTTAGTATGCATTTAGCAGCAGCTGGCACCTGAGCTCAAATAATAAATAAATGAATTCATCGTTTTGTCAATGTTTTTCATCGAATATTGATAGATAAAATTGGTAATGATACGCATGGCGTGTGGCATGCCATGTGGCGTAGTCTTGTTTGCTGAGGTCTTACAAACTGAGCCACTAAACACAAGTCGGTAGGATTATAGGGGAAGAAATGCGAAAGATGATTCTTGGGCAACTTTAACTCATTTCCACTTGTGGGTATGTTACGGATACCTACCTAACCCTGAGTCTGATTACCTTTACTCTAAAGTATCCTGTAACAGCTAACGTGAAGGCCCTATTTCTAAAGGGGACATGAGGATTGCAGGCAGTCCTAGGAGTACATGCCGATACAAGTATATACACACAATACATTCGTACCATCAGGCTAATGCTAATTACAGTTACACAACTTGGTTGGAGGAACATCTGTCATTTTTAAATGAAATGACATAATCCCAAGAATAATTGAGACAGTTTATCACAGGTAAAATGTATTGAAACGAAAACGACAAGTTGTATGTATAGAGAGAGTATAGAGGAAGTAAACGTTGGACTTGAGTCTGAACATAGACTTAATATCATACGTTGGGTACTTCAAACAAAAAGCGAAAGCAAATAAAAATTAACTGTGGTGTGTTTCATCGTCACTACGCAATAGAAATTTGCATTATTTTATCGAAACTTTTATCGTTTCTGTTTCACCGTGAGCCGTCGTGGTTATGAAAGAACGCAGAA
>JAANSN010003385.1:0-18818 GCA_036850665.1 Dicranocentrus wangi | reverse complement strand
GATGAGGAAAGGAGATACTTTCCTGGTAAAATATCGTACAAGGTTCGCACTCTCCCACTAACTCCCCCACCACCACTGTGGGCATGAAAGGATGTACACAATTCCGTCATGAATTCTATGACGTCATGGATAAATGCAGACATCATCGTTCTTGCTCGTTCATATATACAGCGGTGCTGAGACGGGGCTAGAAACGCGAAAAGGAAGAGCCTTCTTTCTTACCACATTCCATCCACAGGCATTATGCTTGTGCTGTGCTGGCTACAGAAGTCGGGAACTCCTCAGAACCTTTAGTAACCTTCGCCAAAAATGGTTGCAATATTTGATGCGTTAGCCACAAGGCCATACTCCAAGTGTATCTCGTGCTCGCACTAAACTCATGAAAGGGAACTAAGCGAGCTAACTTTCTTCGTCTTACATCGTAGAAGCTGGTGAAATTGGCTGGGAAGAATGTTCCGTAATGGGAGAAAGTAGGTGGGGATTTCATGTTGCTACCTTCAACTTCCATGAAACAACAAATAATCCGGAATTTCACCATTCATTTGTACTGTTATTTATTTACATCCATTTCAATATACACATTTACTTATGATCTAATATTCCAAGTCTATGGCGGAACCAAGAATGGTTGAATACATTAGAAGAATAGAAGTAATGCCGTCGCTTTCGCTCTCTTCCAACAGCACACCGAATCTAGGGAGTGTATAACAAGCAATTGACATTGATGAGGTAAAACATGCTATACCTCTTTCTCCGACCCGAGTTTCCCTTTACGTTGTAACTTTTCCCAGTGTTTGTATGATGCTATTAAAAGTAACCAAGCCCTTGTAATACACAGACCACTATATGACTCGGGTACACAGGTAAATAAAGTTTTGTGGTATGTATGTACTGCTCATATAGGTGCTTTACACCTTACCTTACAATTTTATACAAGTAGCGTCAAGCGATGAAGTTTGGGTAGGCATTTTTACAAAATGCTTTCTCCTGAATCGCACTCTCACTGGCCCCCGTTCTTTTGATCTGGGAAAGTTGCATGGGAACATTAGGGGAAAAGGATTTTCGATTTCGCACTCCCCCACAATGGGTGTTCTGCCTAGCATCCACTATGGGAAAAGCACGAAGTGAAAGTATAGTGTTATGTTTGGGAGTGAAGATGACGCAAATGATGACGGCATGAAAATGATGGCGTCATCGTTATTCGGGAAGAGGCTTACCTCTCATGTATTTTATTCAATGTGCCATGTATTCCTATGCTTTTATTTGCGGATATGTGTTCTAGACCGCTTCTGCCTGCGAATTGCATGTTCTGCTTCTGGTGAGTTAGCAAGCGAGAAAAAAGTCCGAAACCGGGGTAGAGCATAAAACCAAGCTAAGCTCTAGGATTTGCTCCTCAAAACATTACACGTGCTTGAACAGAACAGACACACACTGAGAGGAAAAGGAAAATTTTTGCTTTTGCACACAAAATACATACACTCACATCAAGAAAAAGTTTGATACTCAAGAAAAATGCAGATAAGAAGTTGTCAATATTCTGGAAAACAAAGGATCATTGAAAATGACAACAAGGCATTTACTCCATTGCGTTTAACATAATTATTTATAGAAAGTGATAAGTGTGAAAGTGAAAGGAGAAAGAAATACAAAGTGAAACCTGTGCATTTACATCTTGCTATTCATCCTGTACCTGCTAATTTTGTATACCTGAGAAATTGGAAATAACACAATTGCTACCTGATTGCAAACAACGCAAGTATTCATGAAATGTGACAAAATTCTCAAATTACTGTAAAGTTCCTCACTGTGAAAGCGTAATTCTCAACAGGAAATACATCATAATATTTATTGCCCAGCGATAATTTTGCACTCTAACCCAGAAAGTGTGGCAATGTGATAGAATATATGGTGCTTAAAAGTGATATATTAATTGCGTAACCTTCCATAACCTACCTGAATGCTGAGTTTGTCAAACCTGTAAGAAACCTGCAAGAGGGAAATCTTTCAAACTGCCAGGTAAGTTACCACTGGATAGCAATTGACATGCTTTGTGGTTGTGACAATACGAGAAAGCACATACTCCAGGCGATTTCCAAAAGCCGTGGTCAACTGGCTGACATTGTATACATCGCACACTGACATCCGTGACCCTCTCATCTTACCAATACTTTTTATAGTTCGGGTGAAACCTGCTAAGGTTCACCAGAAACTGCATGCATACACATGAAATCACATGAACAAAGTTGCATACATAATGCGTGCAATCTGCATCTCTGCACAGTTAGATTAACACATACAGATGCAACTTTGGCGTAGGATCATAAAGAGAGAGAAAACCGCATGACATGAGAGATCTCTCACAGCGACAACATCAGCATGAGTTGAGAAACTCACATGATATCAGCCACAAGATGCTCATTACTTCATAACACAGTGGATTTGAAAGAAAGGGAGATCCCGAAAATCATATGACTCGAAATTAGTCTGTAGTTTAGTATTTCAGAGTAATCCGAGAGCACCAGAGGCCAAGAGAATTCGCACAATTCGTAATATCATCCTGATAAAAAGGCTTATATATAAATATTAGTAATGATATACTTCTAGATTTGTCACTGCAAAACGGTCATGCACAACACGTGTGTCTATTCTAGCAGTCCTGTACTATTCCTCCTCCTGGTAATTTTTGTTATTAGTTTCATTTGCAAATATAATAGAGTTTATAAAAAGCAACATATGCACATAGACTCAACCGATAATGTGATAGGTGCCTGTATGGTTTTTCTCATGAAAAGTAGAATTGAAAGGAAAAGCAAATGGTTAAACGTGCTTTTTTATCCTATACGCTATCAAAGTGCGAGGGAAATGAACGAGAGAGCGAGCAAAAGGACGTTATTGCTTTCTCGGTGTTCTCTGCTGTATATGTATGATATTACGAGCAACTTGGGATGCGGGTAGATTGGTACGACGAGCGTCTGTAATGACGTCAATCCGGCTCTTGCAGGCACATCACCCACGTCATTACCCTGACCAATGACGCCAACTGGACAGGGTGGAGAACACTTGCAGTCTATATAATGCATACATCCATAATCACTCCGAGTCTCAGGGAATGCTTATATTTTTCGGTGATAGCCACAAAAAGCTGCAACATACATATCAACTGCCATTTCCATCACGGCGTGTGTTCCCGCATTACAATATTCATTTACTATGGAAGTACATAATACTATGCATTTCACAACTTTTCCGGAGTACCATACTCCACCAGCGCTTACTTCATTATATACGGCAGGGTTTGGGTTTATACGGTACAACACAAGACTTGTCTTCCCTCACGTTGCAAATACACAGCTTATGATGTAGTCAGTGAAACTGTACGGCGAAATTGGATGACATTGGTGATTCCGAGCTCGCTAGAGTAGGAGTAGGTAGAAAGCATCGGTTTGCATTATAGTTTTCCATATATTTAGACACACAAAAGTGGTGTTCATGCCAAAGCCTCTGGTATGGCCGACAACATGCGATTTCATGTAAAAACGGTATAGCCAAGGCATAGCATCCGCATCCTATCTCTGAAATAGTAGCCGCGTAATGATTGTGTGTCTGCCTGCTGCCTGCTGCCTACGAACGAAAGCGAAAGAGAAGGTTTACGTGGTTTCATATTTATACCAGATAAAATCACTACATTCTCGATGTTTTCTATTTACTTAAACAACCATAAGGAATAAATAGTAGAAAAAAATGCCTTGGTTGGATGTTTAGAATTTCATATTATTTACTACCATTATATACTTACCATCATTGATATCGCAATCAGAGGAATCGCAATATTTATTTCTGCTTCGGATTCAAATGTCCATAGACAGTGTATATTATTATGGAAGCGCTAGTGATGAGGATGATGATACTCCACGGAGAAATCGCTTGTGTAGTTTTTACATCTGATTTCATCCGCCCTGGCCATTTCTTTCCCTTTCTCGGTTCTTTACTCTCTGTATGTATGTATCTTGGGTTTCATACTATTAAACTATTCACACCAGCGAGAACTGCTGCTGTAGTATTAGTGGATTGTTACTGTGAGTATTGCAGTAACTTAAAATATTGAATTGACTCCTGGCTATACGAAACTCATATTTCTTCTGCAGTAGCAATCGTTCACGCTCACTCCCCACCACTGTGTCTTACGGGGAGCTCGTGTTTCTCTCTCTCTCTCTCATGCGATGAGATGATGGGAGCTATTTTCTGAATCTGATTGCTTAAATATAGAATTTATAGAGGGAGTGTAGACTATTATTGGACGCTAATGGTCACACAACGCATATAAATAACCGTACAACTTTCAAGAAATAAATTACTCGCAGATAATGTGTATACTACGAGGAGGATATATATGCATACATGCATAGTGTGTATACCTTACGCTGACTGATTTCGGCAAATGATGATGGTATCAATCTACTATAAAGCATTATTCTTTCAGGCACATGGTTTTGTGTTCGAGGTTTGGGTATATTGGAATTTATGCGAAGTTGCATATAGCTCATATTGGATATTTAGGAAGTCAAGAAATTCGTTGTTATACGCAGTGGTGCTGAAAAATCCACAGATCTGATGACGTCCGTCGGCACTCCGTTTAAAATGAATGTGTATAATGGGATAGAGTCAAGTGAAATAACGGGGCATTGAAATGGGCGGTGAGAGTTATTCACGGTCGCACTGTCTGATTGAGCTCACATGATTTGGAGCTAATAACCACATAATAAAATAGTTTTACTCGGGAGGAGGGTGAGCAAGGTGAGGGAAGCGAAGAGACCGGTTGTTGAGATTCGGAGTGTGGTGCATATGGTATGTGGTATACATTACTTAGCAAGGATTTTCGGAGAAAAATCAAATGCAAATCAAAGTGATGTCGGTGCACATGACTAGTACAATAACCTAAAAGAAGGCAAGAACGGCATGCACCTATATGAACATTTTCTTTTAACTAAAATGCTTGTATGTACAGGGCGAAAGATGTGTGCCTAAGTCAAATCACATGCAGCGAAAAATATTTTGCTTAAATAATATTAATATCAGTACACCGAGCGAGTAATTACTATATTTACTATAATTATGTACGCATGAAAGCTAAAATGCAACTCAGATGTCAACGTCAGACTATTATTGTCACGTCCTATTTGCAAGTCGCCCCATAACGCATTATTTCAGGATATTAATGCCTATGTGCATGTTGTGTTGTGAAAATGGCTATCGAAAGCAAGATGTTTATAAGAATGAACTTGGTCTTATCCGTTGTGCTTTTTAAATGGACCCTTCTACCCTTGCTTTATCCCTCATCACGTCACATAGTCACACCGTATACAATAGATGAAATAATCACATCAGCCCAAACAAGTAATCTGATACTTTTTTCGTATACACAAATGTGATGCAGTATTGGATTTCATTCAGCTTACTTTAATGGATAATGGTTTTGAGCAGACTGGAAAGAGTGTAATAATACATTGAAGGCAAAAATGCAAAACAAGATACATACATGGTTATAGCATATATCATAACACTGTTGTAAATCTCCTTGTTTCGAAGAATTTACGGGGAGCTATGTGTGTCGCTAAAAAGGTCTTAAGTGAGTGACATTTGAAAAAGACAAGGACGAAAGACGAAATACACTGACCGGAAATCCCCTTAGTCACCTCTTAGGAACGACAGATATGTTTCACCTGAAAATTTTAATCGCAGTGGCCTGCATTGGTCAACCGTGCTTTAGTATTCTTTAGAGAGAGACCTACTTTGTACACTGATTCACTGCACAGTGATTCTTTTCACTGCCAATGAGACAGGTCCACTACTCATTCCCTATTAGTCAGTTACCTATATAGATACAATCAGAAATGTATCTTTTCTCCCACTATAGTCTATATAATTACATTCCATACGCCAGTCCCAGGTCCATACAATGACAACCCGTGGAGTAGAGGTAAGGTAGAACTCCGTGTAATGACCAAGAACAAGCAATTTTCACAATGAATTACGATAATTTCCATGAACTCGATCCGAGGATGTTATCATAATCATTCTGAGAAGAATGTTGACAAAGTGTGACGATATAATGAAATCTACATTTTATTGTAAGAAACTCTTGACTGTTCGTCATATTACGTTGAGTTTTGGTATGGGTTTAAATATACATTTCATCCTACATTGAAAACGTATACGTGTGATTAGATGTAACGCAAAAAATGGCTCTTCACAATGATGTAACTTACCCAGGGAAATAATAAACGATTCCGTAATTTATGGAGCGTTACCGAAAGGAGTAAAATTGAATTGAGACAGGGGAGCAATATGAATGGGTGATCACGGACCGTGTCAAGATTTTGGAAATGCCAACAACTCTTGATGAGTCCCAAGGGACAACCGTCCCGAAAGCATGGTAGTTTCACAGCCAACAAAAGACTGGTCCTGCTACTAGTCATAATGCATTAGATGATGAAGTGATGATACACTTTTTAACAATAGCGGCGGGGTGTGTGTATTATAATTCGTATTTTATGCATATGAACAAGGAATAGGTAGTAACATTCCTTGTATTATATATGGTTCCAAGCAAGATACTTTCTCCAGAAAATTGAATATAATGATTACTACGTGCATATGTATATGCAGGAGAATATGGTTGAAAAAGAAAAAACTAGGTGTAGGTGGAGTGGGGTACCTTAGAATGACTGTCAATTTCCATTGCGCATCCATATCCTATGCTTATATCCTATGCACAGAATATACATATGCTTCATTTGGGCTCTAAGGATTTAAAACATAATACGTCTATTAAGTAAATGACCCTTGACTACTTTGACAATCATCTCACCAGCTCTGCTTTCTCTCGTTTTTGTACAATGTAAAAACATAATCTCCAAGGGCCGCCTGCTCATTCTGCTGTTGTTCCACCACACCGCACTGGCTAATCATGAATTTAGAGGAGGAGGAGGAAAGGAAGCCATTCTCGACCCGTATTATGATGACGATGATTCTTTCTCTTGGAGAAAGATGATTGTTTATGAGTTGATATAAATATGAAATTCATTTCACTTCCCGTCTTCACTTGCTCACTGGCAGGAGGAGGAGAATGATCTATTTGGTGGATGTCAATTTCATATATTACATTATTACTTCATTGTCCATTACGATAGCGGCAGTTTCATAACTGCGTAGGAGAGTTCAGACCGGACTTCAATCGTTATATATTCTTTGAATCACGGAAGTCGTATTTAGTGGTGCAAGGAGAATGTCTGGAGTTCTAAGTGCTTATCATATTTGTAGGTGATATTTTTTACAAGCGTCACTCTTGAAACCGCAATAACTAACTAATAAAATGCTATGCTAAATGGTAATGTTGTTAATATTAAGTTTTGCATTTTTGTAAACAGTGCGACAACGAGACGATTTGGGAGAGAGGGGACTAGTCGTAGAACCCATCGCTAGTGGAGATCCTGCCGCAACGAATCATCTGAGGCAATATTCAAATAACAATCTCCAAACTGCCCACCTCAAGACGTCTCAGCAACATTCCACCTCGGCAAATTCCAGCATGCTTCTTCTTCAGCCTCAGGTACTTAAACGATGATGTCAGACAGGCGAATTGTAAGTAGGGGTAAATAGGTGCGCTAATTTACATTTCTTGCTTGGTTTTAGGTCTCTTTGCCAGGTTTTACGGAATTACCAGGCTTCTTAGATGCCTTAGTAGACGCTGAAACCGTGTTGGCCAACTCAGATTCAGAGTCAGAATTTTTGACTCCTCCAAGCGGAGGCTCGTCCGCTTTCGTTGGTCTGTACGACTCCCAAGACATCATTTCCCAGCAACACCACTTTGATCATTTGCAAAGCGGTGTAAGTTGCCACTCCTCTTCCTCTGCAATTTATTCTCCTCCTCAGTTCAGTACCACAGGCGGAAACTACTGCTCAGGCAACGGGAATTCTAATAGTACAAGCAGTGTTTCATTGCACAGACATATCATGATGGATGAAAACTCCAATAGCAGCAGCAACGGTGCGTCAGAATCCATTTCCGCTGGAATGGGACAAAGTCCGTCATGCTTTCTCTTGGAATCCACATCCCTCACTGGTTCTGTTTCATTGGATCATCCAGAACCGGTCGGCACGCCACTGCCAAGTTTCCAAGAGACGTACAGTCCGCGATACAGGAGAAGTGATGTGTTTAGTTTTGAAGAGTGTGCAGAGTCCCCTCCATATCATCAGCAGCCAACGCCAGGAAGTTCTGGTTCGAGTACGCCACATACACCCACATTCCAACATCCTGCTAGTGGACCCCATCAGCCACCTCCAAGTCCAGCGTCTTCGACAACTAGTCCGCTTACTCCAGTTGCATATCATCACCACGTGTTCTACTCACCATCGTCTCCTACCTTTGAAGTGCTTCATTCACCACCACCTCAGACGATGGGCCAGTCACAGCCACCCATGACGCTTAGTAAAGCAAGAAAACCTGCTTCCGCGGTCACATCAACTAGTAGCAAATGCCAAGCTGCTAGTGCTGCCGGTCATCCTGGGGAAGTTCCTACGGATGCGGTTGGAATAGTCGAGAAATCCCCAACGTCTCCTCTGCTCCAACAATCCAGTTCATTGCATCACAGTATCGATTCTATGGACACACAACAAGGTTCTTCAAATCCGGGTATGGTCAAGTCACCTTCCGGGGAAAAGTTGTGCGCTGTTTGTGGCGATTCTGCAGCCTGTCAGCATTATGGAGTTCGAACTTGCGAAGGGTGCAAAGGATTTTTTAAAAGGACTGTTCAAAGGGGTGCGAAGTATGTTTGTATGGCCAATAGAAATTGCCCCGTGGATAAGCGACGTCGAAATAGATGCCAGTTTTGTAGATTTCAAAAATGTCTTGCGGTAAGAGTCTGATTACATTAATATTATAACCACACTTAAACTTCATTTATATTTGTATTGTTGGAAATTAATAGCTACTGTTATTTTTTTATTGCACAGGTCGGAATGGTTCGAGAAGTTGTAAGAACTGATTCACTGAAAGGGAGACGCGGAAGGCTTCCTTCGAAACCTAAAGATGCATCTGGCGCATCTGGTAGACCTTCCACGGTATGTCCGCCATCTCCCCCAATCTCTCTTATCACATCATTAGTACGAGCCCATCTAGATAGCAGTCCGGATACACAAACAAAAGACTACTCCATGGTACGATTATATGAACATTATAAACGACAACATGTCGGAATTGGAAAAGTTATTTCTTATACAATTATTTATCGTACAATAATTAGTGTTAAATTTTTTTTTCCCTTTTGTCACACTACACAGTACCACGAACCACCATACCACGAGCATGATCTGCCGCAAGATAAAGATTCCATTGTAAATCATCCTGAACACATTCACTTCTTCTTCAAGCTACTCACCAACTGCTTTGACGTAATTAAAGGAATGGCTGAGAGAATTCCTGGATTTAGTGAATTTACAAGGCATGATCAAGATTTGCTCCTTCAGAGTGCATCCTTGGAACTCTTTGTTTTGAGACTTGCTTACAGGTACTAAAGTATGACTTTTACCTAGACTAGACTCCTTTGGCTGAGAGTGTTTATATGAGAAGAGAGATGGAAGTGTTTTACTTATCAAGGGTGGTTTAAATGGTTTTAGAATTCAGCCAAATGAAAATACCCTCACATTTTGCAATGGAACTGTACTACATCGTGAGCAATGCAAACCTGTGTTTGGAGACTGGTATGACGCGATAATTGAATTCAGTATTTCATTGCAATCCATGCAAATGGATCTGTCGACAATGGCTTGTCTAGAAGCTCTTGCCTTGGTCACAGGTACGTGGAATGCAAATTAAGTCGTATGATTATCCTCTTACAAGTAGTCAGTCAGACGGAATCGACATGACCGGGATGAGAATTTTGGAACTAATAAATATTTTCCTGTTGTATGTTATTTAGATCGCCACTCATTGGAAGACGCAGTGAAAGTGGAGCAGCTTCAGATGAAAATCATTGGCTCCCTTCGCGATCATGTAACGTACAACTGCGAAGCACAGAAGAAGCCCCACTACTTCTCTCGTGTGCTGGCAAAGCTACCTGAGCTAAGAAGTCTTAGCGTGCAAGGACTGTTTGTCTAGAAGCTCTTGCCTTGGTCACAGGTACGTGGAATGCAAATTAAGTCGTATGATTATCCTCTTACAAGTAGTCAGTCAGACGGAATCGACATGACGGGGATGGGAATTTTGGAACTAATAAATATTTTCCTGTTGTCTGTTATTTAGATCGCCACTCATTGGAAGACGCAGTGAAAGTGGAGCAACTTCAGATGAAAATCATAGGCTCCCTTCGCGATCATGTAACGTACAACTGCGAAGCACAGAAGAAGCCCCACTACTTCTCTCGTGTGCTGGCAAAGCTACCTGAGCTAAGAAGTCTTAGCGTGCAAGGACTGCAAAGGATCTTTTACCTGAAACTAGAAGATCTCATTCCAGCTCCACCTGTAATAGAAGCAATGTTCTCGTCAACACTTCCGTTTTAAAAAAGTACATTGAGCGAGACGTCAGGGATGCAATCCATTACGTAACGTATTACAGTATCACAAACTTATGACTGGCTCGGAAAGAAGGAACACACCATAAACGTACATGTACAGTAGCATCTCATAAAATATGCTGGACTGACCCTGTAAATGCGACGTTTGATTCCGAAACAAACCACTTTCTGGACTTTCTCCACTTGAATACATCTTTGCCGAAAAAACCTCAAAAATACTTTTTAAATGTTATACGTTGGCCGTTGGAGCATATTTATGTATCATCATCTCACCCCTCCTCGTCTAATTAAGAAAGCATATTATGCGACAATTATGTTATGTTAATATGTTACTTCGTCTAAGTGTATAGAGTTAAAACCATCAAAGAAATACTATTATGAAGTGGGAATGGGAACACTTCTTTTAATCCTGGAAAGTAATCAAATAATCATCTATAAAGTGTAATGCGAGGAGCTGGCGACTTTGAGTGTAGTCTCTGTGAGAATTGTTAGGTATTGTTTTCGTACATAGCAAACTGTTGGTGGAAACGTCTTGTCCAAACTATCTTAAGTCAATATAGGTGGGTGTTCATGCTGTCAGATTAGTCAGTTACTGAAAATGTGTATCAAGTTGAAGTCCTATAACTACAACGACTATACGTTTAGATGTTGTTTGTCTGTAAATGTTACGAAGTGTAACTCCTCCTTCTTATATTAGACAAGAAGCATGTAAACGCAGTAGTAAGGAAATGATAAGATTAGTAACAGAAAACCATAAGTAATAAAGTAATTTTTGTCGTTCGTGAATCTCCAACACCAAACACCACTTAGAGAACTTAATAATGTAACCAAATCTGTAATATGTAATAACAAATTGCGTAGTTTCTTGATTACAAAAATCGCAACAAGCATTTACAAAGTCACGCAATTGTAATCCTTTATACTTTAGATGTAACATGTTCAGGTGTTAGGTGGTTCACTAAAGGGTAGTCAGAACTTGGAGCTTATCATTGCAAGTAAATGATCGTTTGAATTTTAATACAACACACATGCTACTACTGAAGCCACATTTAAATATGATTAGCTGCAACCGGCACACTACTATAATATTCCATTTTGAGTTTCAAATAGCCTCGCTTGAGTTCCTCAATGAAATATCATACATTGCATTTTTGACTTGTATAATTAAGAATTTTTATGTGTGTTGCGTTCTACAAATAAATTTGCACTGCGCAAAATACCTTTTTTACAATATTATCACCATTTCGTCCACTACGCAGAGTTTATATATATTTTACATTGTGCTGTGTTGTGAATAAATGGCAACTTGCAACTCGTTTTAGTTTCTGAATAATACTAAAATTCAAAAACAATGCACGAGGTTTTAAACTCCAATTGAGTTATGTAGGCATACTGTTTATACAATTGAACTTCTTTCTGTTTGTGGAGTATAAATCACAAATTATATCTCCCTATATGCTGTCTATCTCAGATTTCGTGTTAACGAATGTAAAATTAACCTTATCACAATGGAGAAGTAAATAAGAATAAAACCAATGTGAAAGATATACAGTTTACCTGTGTGTGATGGTTTATTGGAAAAATATTTATTTCGTTGTCCATATTGTTTCCATTATAGAATTTGATTGCTTCGCCAAATTTTTCTTTCTACCTAATATTCTGTCTTCTATATAGTGATTGATATTGATACCTGATAAAGGTTAGTTGTGGTGGCGTATGACGTACAGTTATACAATGTTTGAAAACTGACTTACTTTCAGGACCAACGACTAACTATAACAAATAACAATGCAGTTAATCGGGACTTGTTGCAGTTAGAGAGGCAGCCTGTTGCTGCCTACGCATTTTAAAAAGACTCACAGGTTTATCATCTACGTTTGATTCCGACTCATCTAAATTTATTGTAGTTGGAGTTTTGAGCTGTAAAGTAGTAAAAACTGGGACGCGTTCTGTGACAATTGTCGACATGGCTGGGTTAACATCCACCGAATCAATATCAATATCGTCATTTTCATCGTCTTCTGCTGTAGCAACCTTTTTCTTTGTTGGTACTTTTACTTGAGCTTTCTTCGATCGATGGTCTACAAGTGGTGGAGCAAACGGTTTAAGTATTGATTTTGGCAATGGTTTATTACTAATGGCCGAAATAGAAGTGGGGCCAAATACTTTCACTATTTGGCCTGGACTAGACACGATTTGAGAAATCTGGTCATCTTCCTCTGTACCTGAAGTATTATTTTCATCCTCATTAATGTTCGACACAACACTATGACGAAAGCGTATCATTATGGGATCAAAACACGGATAACTAGAAATCGTATCGTCATCAGTAAAGCTTAGTGCGTGGTTAGTCGACTTTTCCTGAATAAAGGAATCCTGATTATCATAGGTAATATCATCAGATATGTCATGAATTATGTTGTCTGCGCTGAATTTCACCCTTTTAGGTACAGACGGAGGGTTTCGTGGAGCTACAACTGTAACTTCAGTCTTTTCCTCTGGTGAGATATTTGAGGAAGATTCAGTCCCGGATATGGAAGCTTGCTGCTTTGTTTCAGTTTTAGCAGTTCTAGTCGCCTCAGAGGGCTCCTTACTCAAAGATTTGTCGCTTTTCAAAACATGTTCCTCTGTATACCCCTGCTGCTCCCAGTACTCTTCTAATTCTTCTTGGAGTTCCAACTCATCCAATCGTGACCAAAGTTCGTCGTAAGTTTGATGTTTCTCCTGTTTTGCTTCCAACCTTTCCTTTGCTAGCTGCTGGTGATAGCGACGAACATTTTCACGATGTAAATCTCGCCACTGATTTTCGTGGTCTTCATCGTAGTCTTCTCGGATTTCCACAGTTCCTTCGCCAATAGTTTCAACTAGCTGCCTTTCAGCTTCTTGCTTCCAGTTATTAATAAGTTCCCGCTCTTTTCGAAGGCCTTCATGTTGCTCATCCAATTCTAAATTTTCAAGCAAATTTAATACCATAATCGATTAAGTACGTTTAATTAATTACATTTCTTTCATTCTAACTGCAGTGTAAACTTGGGAATTACTTGCTATGCGATGATTAACTATTTCTATAGCCTTAGTTGCAGAACACTCGACAAACCAATTGTCACCAAGAAGGCACATAATTTCATTTGTGTGGACTATCTTTCCTGGGCACAATGCCCGTCTTCCTAGCGGTACTAAAGCATTATATTCCAACTGTAATGCAAAAATAAAAACCGAACTTTACATATTTGGAATAACAGACACGGGTAAAAAGAACGAGTGCACAGTTATGTAGTAACGATGTAGGGCTTACATGCAGCGGTAACGTCGTTAATCTTGTTTTCAGATTAGTATATTCTTGTTTTAATTTATCCACGCGATCCTGCTCCGTTATATTCGTACTTAAGCTCTAGAAACAAATGAAACCGCAGAAAATTAGGCCTGACAAAGAAGTTTGTGTGGACACGATAATTTATAAACTTTAAACTGCATCCTCCTGAATAGGTTTGAACGCTTAATTATACCTTTTCATACTTCTCAATCAGCGTATTCAAACTTTCTCCGTCGACCCTATATATCAAGCCCGTAGGATGAGACGGCGGAGACGAGCCCTTCATTCCTGTCGCTAAGCTTCAAATGGATAAGAACGAAGATAACTGTTGAGAATCCCAACCGATAGATCGGTTGTTATTGTTGTTGGTGAAGATTCAAGTTTGCATAGTTCTACTTCATACTTGTAAAACTGGGGGGAGCCGTTCTCGAAGCACCAAAATATATTCGATAAACAGTCAATCTACAAAAAATACATTAAATTCAGCATTTTTTAGTTAAATATTACTGTCCTCTATATTGAATTTATAATTTAAGAATCTAGAAATGATTTACCTTTTATTTTTTTATCGTATCCTTTTCAGAAGCACCTGAAATTATGTAATTTGGCACGGCATCATCGTACACTGAAATTGTACAACGCATTCATATAATTACTATTTATACTACCACAAATTATAAGCTCTTTACAAACATTCACGTGCGTTTTATAATACAATGCCACAATGTTGAATGTGCTTTTTTATGCACAAAACAAGACAGTTCTTTTAGTTTTATCGTTATTATTTAGTGGCATTGCTGATTGTTCGTCATATTTCTTCGTGTTCGTCTATATATATATTTTTTCGTCTAGTATTATTATTATTATTATCCTCCTCAGGAAGAGCACCTCCACAGACTCCTCCGTGCAAATAACTTACCGGGGTTGTGGAGCCCCGGGAATAGGATTCAATTGCTGCTGTGTGGTGGGTCCACAGTCCACACATTTCATTTCACAAAATCCACAATCCACTATTCCACTCTTGATCATTATAGGCCAAAGCTCATTTCATTTCACATTTTAGTACTAGCACACATGTTGTTGTCTTGTTGTTGTGATCTCTGTCTGATCATATGAAGAGTGCATGTGATCGGGTTCCCTGTTCAAAGTGTGGTCACATCATCATCAGGTCTCATGTCATGAAACGATGATCAATGGTCAACATAATCATTTGCTCTCGTACGGTATAAATTAATTAATACATTATGCTACTTACAAGATGCATTAACATCAACTCTAAACATGGACACTTGGCACACACTGCACTGCATCAAAAGACAATATACATACACTATACACACATACACAACAATACACATAGATCATTTGTCAAAAGTAACGCAAAATGGCTCATCTCAAAAACTCATTAAGGTTAAAATGCAAGGAAAACGCGTTAATGTAGTACGTAATGGCCGTATCTAACGTAATGCCAATGCACTCGAAAACAGGAGAAGGTGCAGCGTGATTTTGTAATTGTTGAAAGTTCAATGTGTGAAGTGATTTGCCATCGCCATCCCCATATCCATCATACATTTTGCACTTTACATCTTAACTTGTTATGGGCAGGTGCACTAACTGAAGTACATACATGTCAAGTTAAAGTATCATATAATTAGTTCAGTGTCACCTCACCTGTTCTTGCTATTTGCTTGTAGGGTGTTATATTGTGCGAAGTTTTCGGATTCACATTTTTATGAAATGTTGATTATGCGAATGACAGATTTTAAGTTTCTTTATTCCAGCTGACCCATAGCACAATTTTCTGTGATTTAATGTGAATTCCTCGACTCGCCACGGCACTACTATTCTGCTGTTTTGACCCTCCCTCAACTTCTTATAGTTACATATTATTATCCTGCTTATCCATACTGTGAAGTGAACCCGGCCCCGCTACATTGTCAGTTTTAAGCCATTTATTGGATTTCCTCTCTTCAAAACATAAACCATGATGATAAGAACCTTCTCCCGGTTGAGAACTGAGTCGTCAGCTCTCACAAGGGGACACGCATATTATTTCAATGGAGCACCACTGCCCGACGCTTCCCTGAAGAGATTTGCGTCTTCACGACGGACAATCGAGGAGATCAAATTGCCTTTGTTTGTCCGTGCTCTAGAGCCTGAATCTGCGAAAAGAATAGCTTTTACGGATTTCAGAGGACAAAATTTCACTTATGAAGAGTTTGGCAAGAAATCCGCCTACTTGGCGAAAGAACTCAAAACTATTCTTCCAGGTGAAGAGGAACGCGTCGCTTTCTTATGTGATAGGGATTTCAGTTTTCCAACCACGTTGGGAGCAACGTGGTGGGCTCAGCATGTTGGTAATAATAATGTAGTATTTTGTTTGTAGTAATCAGTTACACCATTTGAGTGATTTTATATAACTTTCTTACTTTAACTCGTCCATTGCATACTGATTTGCAGCAATTCCCCTATCCTCAACTCATCCAGAAAATATGCTGGAATATTTTGTCAAAAGTACATCTTCCAAACTAATTGTTACGAACAAACGGTATGCGGATAGGATGAACAAGGTGGCAAAAACTGCTGGAGCGGAAATTTTAGTTGTGGATTTTGAAGCATTAAAATCTGAAGAAAACCCGTCGTCGTCATTACGCGATCCAAAAAATTATGAAGGGAAAAATGCATTAATTTTATTCACGAGTGGAACTACCGGAATGCCCAAAGGAGTTCTTTTAACTCATTCCAACCTCTTAGCTCAGGTTTGATGCGCTGAGCAAGGGAAATATCATTTTGATTTTTGATTAGATTTAAAGGGGTTCTAGAAATTAATACACAGGTATTTGAAATGTTTCAGGTAGAAAATATTTGTGATGCGTGGGAAATTTCGTCAAAGGATTCTATGCTCCACATGCTGCCTTTACACCATACACATGGCCTTATTCATGCGCTTATCAGTCCTGTCGCAGTGGGAGCACGGTAATATTTAGATTTCTGGTTTATATGTTACGTTACGTATTATCATCCAAGAAATTTTAATAGTTAAACGCTGATGTGACGGGATTTAAGGTGTCACATGCTGGAAAAATTTGATGCAACAAAGGCATGGCAAGAACTGTTGTCTTCAAAGGAGTTGAGACCCAACGTATTGATGGCTGTCCCAACTATTTATGTCAAATTAATAGAAGAATACGAAAAGACGTTTGCCAAAAGCACCACTCAAATTTCCTTTGTTAAAGAAACGCTGAAGCAGAAAATGAGGTTCGTATAACAAAATGAATGCACACATTTGCCTAATAATATACTCACGTACTCACTCATTTAAACTCGTTCAGTAATAACTCAAACTCGAACACTGATCAAAATAAAATTGCACACATTTACCTAATATATACTCACGTACTCACTCATTTACTCGTTCAGTATTAACTCAAACTCGAACACTGATCAAAATAAAATCTTCAAATCATGTACTGCCCCTTGCCCCATTAAACAAAACACGATAATATTTCTATATTATTACTGTAATATTTCTACTTATGAAAAATATGGATTGATTTGACACTCTGATTTACAGACTTATACTTAGCGGTTCTGCTGCATTGCCCGTTCCAGTGTTGGAAAAGTTTGAAATATACAGTGGGCATCGTATTCTGGAGCGATATGGAATGACTGAAATTGGAATGGCGCTTACAAATCCTTTACACGGAGAGAGAAGACCAGGTTTTGTTGGAGGACCATTCGAAACCGTAAAATTAATGGTGGCGGATCTAAACTCTAGATCAGACTACAAAGTTATTGCTGTTGGCGATGCCAAGAAAATGGATGTTAAAGTTGGCAAAGACGAAAAGGTCATAGGAGACTTATTGGTAAAAGGTCCCTCAGTTTTCAAGGAGTATTGGGGAAATCCAGAAGCAACTAAGAAGGAATTTACGGATGATGGATGGTTTATCACAGGTTATTTATCAATTTATTGCATTGTTAATAATTTCGTACACGAGATCAAACCTAGTGTCAGAGAAAACTGAAGTGTTTGTATACGGTAAATAGGATTAGTAAACTCGTATGTCAAATAGTAGTAGTAGTAAATAGTTCAGTGCAGTCATGCAAGTAATATCTTACTTTCAGTAATATCACTGGAGATTCAATGACGTAGATAAAAAAAATTATTTACGTTTGCAACGTTAATTGGAATTTTTAAATTGTAGGTGACACTGTGGAATATCTTGACGGGGCTTTTAAAATTCTGGGTAGAAAATCAGTTGACATAATTAAAAGTGGTGGTTACAAGCTTTCTGCACTAGAAATAGAAACACAGCTACTATCCCTCCCTGAAGTAAAGGAAGTCGCTGTGCTAGGAATCCCTGACCCCACATGGGGGCAAAAGGTCAGTTTAAACAAGCGAATTTTCTAGCCTAAATATTTCATTTCATATTCGAGAATAAGCAGTTGAGTGTTGTAATTACAGGTGGCTGCAGTTGTTGCTTGGAGTGGGAAGGAATTGACTGTAAATGAACTTAGGGAGTTGGCTAAAGCAAGAATTGCGCCATATGCGTGTCCAACGGTTTTAAAATCCATGCCAGAACTACCAAAGAATCACTTAGGAAAAGTGAACAAAAAAGAATTGGCAAAAATCTTTTCGTGATAAAATATATAGACGAAGAGTTGAAACTTATAAATCAATAATTTACAAAAATAAAGTAATCGTACTGACCGAAATTTTAATCGCATCTCTAATTAATAACGTAACAGGATTTACGAACGAAAAACGATTTAAGAAAAATATCTGGTAAAACTAACAGTAAAACTCTATTAGAGCTGGCTAACATCAGTATCAAATGTTTGTAACAAATCTTTATACATTGACCTAAATTCATTGTCATTGTATAGTTCTTCGCCAGATTCATTTTCATCGGAGTCATTATCACTGCTTTCTC
>JAANSN010003384.1:0-18822 GCA_036850665.1 Dicranocentrus wangi | reverse complement strand
AAATATTCGCATTCATAAGTAGTCCATTTCTGTAACATCTCCATCTCGGTAAAAGTAAAGTAAACGCATTCCTTGTCGAACGTTTCTTGTCATGAATAGTCGAACTGAGCAAGACGTCACAGGTAGTTTGCATAAATAATCGGATGCTTGGCATCAATTCGTAAGTACATTCAGTTCAACAGGAAATTTTCTACCTTACACTACTCTTAAAAGGGTCTTGTCACGACGTCTATAACTTTCCACTCAATACAACTAACTCTGAATTATTTACGATGAGTATATTACCTAGTATTCTTTACATTCGGACCTATAGCTAAGTGTGTTAATAATTTACAAATCTGGCTAGTACCACACTTTATTTTATCTAGCAGTCGGTCTTATTTAGCCCCCAGCTTTGATAAATCACGTCTAACATAATAGATAGAGACTATAATAATCCACCCATGCACTCTTTACTCGTCAAGTTAGTCCGTCGCTTTCCTTAAAACGTCGTTTCTCCATAAGAATTACTTAATACCTTTTTCGTCATCTTGATAATCTCAAAGCTGTCAAAACAACACTATCTCATTTTTTGTAATAATCCTCTTGTAAAAAGGCTTCACGAAGCACCCTTTCATTCATATTGTCTTGTTCTTATTGTCGTAATATTACTAAAGAAAATGCATAAATAAATGGGACTCAAGCTCACAACACAACTAACGCTTTGAACTTTCCCCTTTCTCCCAATTTAGAGTGAGAGTAAAGTATTAAAGATGCGAAGGACTGGTGCGCTGGATCTCTGACTCTGGAAAATACAAACAGCTGGGGTGTTGTGCTGTTGAAACGAGAACAACGCCCGCTTCACCAGGAATACTCTGTCGTATGGAAGACAACTACACAACTCATTCTGTCATCCGTCCCTTGGGGAACCAATCCAATTCCTGCCTACTGCTCCTCCTGTAGTCCGCTTCTGTGCTCGTCCCCTTGTTCACGAATTCGATTTTCAAGTAAAGGCTTTTCGTGCCGCTTAAAGCTTAACAACATATCACACAACCACATCGACGACATCGACAACGAAAACACATTGAACATTTCTTTCATTCTGCACTCCAGCCGAAAACCAGTGTCACCGTCACCGGAGAAGCTTTCACCACAAAAAGGTGAAACCATAAAAGCCCATCATCATCTAGGGAAGTAGCAACAGTATAACAATCATCATCGTCTTCCCAACTCGTTCACGCCATCCATTTTCCACCGTCATATAGTACATAGTTCGGAGAAAGAAACAACGGTATTTTGTGTATACGTATCATCGTGAATACAAAAGCATTCTCGTACATATATTTTCTCTATCATGGAGCACTTTCGCAAGCAACAACACTCAGATTCCCGAAGTACTTCAGAATACACTGGAGATTACTACTATCCAAATACGGATCTCAGCGTTTGGCTACGAACATGTAACAAAGAGGTTGAGGCTCCGATACCTGGTCAAACTACTTTCGGTAAGTCGAGAAGCTCGGGATTTATCTTTTCATATAATGTCAAATGGGTCCATTTAACCGGACCCGGATCATAATTTCATGTTTCACAGTCCCACCAACAAATGCACGAGTAAAGTATTACTGTCGCCGCAAAATAGGCGAAAGGCTATTTGTAGTTTTGTCAGATACAAAGTTTTCCTATTTATCTCTATTATATCCTGTTTCGTTTCAAATGTTCCATTTTCTTTTTAAAAATCCTAATGCTTCGATGACATTTTAATAGTGGGCAAGTATACATGAGCCTACTGGCCTTCTGACTTTCTCTTTAAAAAGTTCTTTTTTTGAATATCAAGAACGTTTTTATGTCTTTGCATATGGTGACGTGATTATAACTAATGGTTGATCAAAAAATGGATATTTTGATGATGGAAACTTGTGTTTTCTTCACTTTTTAAAATTATGCAGTTTACTATGCCCATTAATAATCATCACTGTCAATTTTAGAGTCCTTGTAGGAATACTCACAATCTTAACGTGAAAACTTTCCCTCACTTTTACTTTTTTGTATACAGCATAATATTTTGTTCAATACAATCAGACATACCTACCTTACTTTCCTCCCTTTGCACATTCAGCCAACTTTTTATTTCAGTCTATTTCTATGTTCTTCTACCTAGCACGTCATAAATAAGCTAGACTTTCATATGAGATCTCCCTAGACCCTAATAAATCCCCCAGAGAATGGCTGATATGCCGTGTAATATCTCTTTTTTTATTTTCCTCGCTGGATTTTCCATCCGATTCATTCATGCTATGCCACAAGGGTAAAAATTGTTACTGGAGGTAGCTCTGTCTTTCTCTGGCTTATTACAACATCTGTATACATTCCCCCTCGTAGTCACATTACTGGTACATGTCTACATATATTTCTTATATATCACCGAATTTATGGGGAATGCTACTAAAACCTCTTTAATTTAATTTATGACCTGATGCACACGACGAGCATCCCATATTTTCTCCTTTTCCCGGTGTGTCTTTCTATGTCCCACTTGAGCCATTCTAACCTTACACTGTACGAAAAACACCACGGGACATTGGTAAAACTTCTAAAACTTCGTCTGTATAATACCGTATTTTATTTTGTGTATACGCATAAAACAGGTAAAATCCCTTCTTGGCTCAGTGGCTGCTTGATTCGAAATGGTCCAGGAGGCGTGGATGCATACGGACCAGGAACGTGTCGCCATTTATTTGACGGACCTGGACTTTTGCATAAATACCAAATAGAAAATGGCAAGGTCACGTACTCTTCCAAGTTTATTCGGGGAAAGTCTTTCAGAAGGAATATGGCTTGCCAAGCGGCTTGTTCTTAGCGAGTTTGGAACGTTCGCCACTCCTGATCCATGCCAGACAATATTTTCCCGGTAATCAAAATACCTCTATCGCATGTTTGGCTTGTATACAAATTCACACAAGTAAAACAAGAACTTTTCGTAATGTACATATTTCGCTATTACAGACTAACCAAGCAATTAAGTGCGCTTATAATTTAGTAACAGACCTTTCAGGAATTCCGATGTTCATTTTCAATTCAGTTTTGATTCCAGCTATCATCTACACATACATTTAGTTGTTTACCTTACCATGTTGTTTTTGTGCTATAAAATTATTTTCTCCTCTCTAACCCAGCATTCGCATTCAAATAATCTTATTCTCAAAACTTGTCATTCATGCCCCTGCCTTCACAGAGTGGATTGGTAAATTGGTATAAGTACTACAGTACTGCGTCGCGTCAGTGCACAAAATTTTTTTGAGAAAATGAATTTTAATTCATCTTATAAGTCCAACTCTGGACTCCTTATGCAAAATCGATTTTTTAAACGACCAAGTAATATCCACTATCCACATAAACATGTACTATCACGTTATACTCA
The DNA here is from genome assembly GCA_036850665.1 of Dicranocentrus wangi. Lineage (NCBI taxonomy): Eukaryota > Metazoa > Arthropoda > Collembola > Entomobryomorpha > Entomobryidae > Dicranocentrus > Dicranocentrus wangi. Next base: position 15,422 of record JAANSN010003384.1, on the reverse strand, counting down.
TATTAACTTATAATTATGGTTGACTTACGGAAACGGGTTCATTGTCAGCCAGTCTTTCTAGTCGACATTTATTATGTGAGTGAACTCACAATGGGAATGATTGACAGTAGCACGAAAGCAAACCAAAGGTATATATACAAGCCAAACAATATATTTCGTTTATAAAAAATCGAAACCCTTTGCTTTAGCTTAAATTGTTGTACTTTGATTAGGCGTACATGGTTTTCTAAAATTACTAGTCCTTTCCATTTGCACACGCCAGAAGCCATAAAACGCCGGTTGTTTATTGCTTGTATTTATTGGAAGCCTGCACTAATCTAAAATCCTTATGAAATTAAAGGCACGGTCAGTACGCATTAACAGTCACTGTGTTTATGTATCTCTGTCTCAGTCAACCCATAAAACGTATTAATATATTATCTGCAGGCTTGCAGCAGTATTTCTAGCTCCAATCGAGTCGACACTAACAGACACCGCAAATATTAGTATTCATCCATTTGGAGATGAAATATACTCACTAGCTGAAACGCCCTTTGCCCATCGGATCAATTTGGACAACTTGGAAACACTTAACACGGTATTTTCTCCTGTTTCTCCATACTCATATCACCGAAATCAGAATACATTCCACATTACATGCCGTACTTTCATGAAACTGGATGTACATATGTTCATTTTTATGCTCTCGTTCATTCCACTTTTCAAACTGGAAAAAACTATTCTCCTGGGGTGACGTTAGGTAGGGTATGAAATTCAGACAGTGGCAACTATACAGGCTGCTAAAGTCGGGAAATTGAAGTTTAAAAAATGATATCATGTCGAAAGAAAAGCGGAAGGGCATTTTTCCTTCAAAGTAGCAAACAAATGAACTATTCACACTCCTAAACACTCTAAAAGCGCAAAGTGAAACAGTATACTGCTTCATATGAAAGTATGTTTTAAACAGGATCCGAGGAGCCCCCTTCAACATTATTTTCCGACTCATAAAATATTTATGTAAAGTTCGAGTCTCCAACTACAAGTTTATTACTGTTAAAAAGTTGTTCGGTCGGTTGGGATTCCATTTAATGTTTCATGAACGCCTCCAAAGCATACACATAACGTATTGGTGAAATTAGACATAAAGTTACATTGCATACAGCATTCATACAGCCAACATTGTGCGTTTATATATTTCTCAAATAGGTATGTACCTACAAAAAGAATTTTCAGTCAATTCCATATTGAACCGAATGGGATAATATTTTTTTAGCAAGACCGTAATTATATCCCGTTTTTGATTCGTAAAGAACTGAAAATACCCGGAAGCTAATTGTAGTAAGATTATATAATTCAGCGAAATCATCCAAGACGGCATTCGTGATGATAGTGATCAAGGGCAGTTTATGTATAGTACTTACATACATACCTCTACACGTACATTGACAGTGATATATGTCTTAGCCTATGCACCAATCCTCTATTTGGCAGATCGATGTGCACAGAGAGCTTGGGCTCATCCATCACACGTCTCACCCTCACATTTGCGGCAACAAAGCATACAATATTGGGCAAAAACTTGGCCTCTGGTTGGGACCCCACTATATTATAGCGGAAATGGATTGCTGTGAATCGAAGTCAACCAGAAGTGCAACAACAAAAACCAGTAATAAAACGCAAGATACCGAAGGAGCACCGGACCGCAAAGATGGTGAAAAGTTAAACAAATCCTCATCCGAATTCTCAGCACCAACCCCAAACCCATCACCTTCATCTGATAATAACAATAAAGCTAGTGGTAGAAGTGAAAATAAATCCTCAGGAGGAGCAAAACGAGCAACAGAAACTTCGTCACGATCCTGTTCAGGAGGATGGTCACCGTGGTCTACTGCCAAGATCGTGGCAACCGTTCCATCCCGATGGCCGCTAAGCATTTGTTACATGCACTCGTTTGCCATCACTCAAAACTACTTTATACTTATTGAACAGCCGCTTTCCATCTTCCTTCCAACAGTACCGATAAACCAGCTCTGTGGAGAAAAACCTATAGCGTCGTGTCTTCGATATTATCCCGAAGAAGATACGTTGTTTCATGTGATTAGTCGCCATCCGGCGAAATCCAGTAGCAAAGGACGCCGCGTGTTTCGCGCTCCAGGGTTTTTCTTTCTTCATACTATTAACGGATTTGAGATGAGGGACGTGGATACTGCAGATACCTTTGTGATTGTTGATATTTGCTGTTACGATGATCCAGCAATGATTGACTGCATGTATGTTGATGCTTTGAAGGTAAGGAAGGAATGACAATTTGATATTTGTACATAAAATATCTAAAGCCAATGGCATCTATGCTAGACCTTCCAAACTAAAATAACGGAACCATATTTCTTGTTGCATTATCAGAATGCTCATGCTAACCCAAACTACGCTAAAATGTTCCGAGGACGGCCGAAAAGGTTTCTTTTGAAATTTTCTGATTTTGAAAATGCTCCTCATGGAATGCACCCACGTGCTGAGTCGGAAGTGATTGTAGATATTGGTTGTGAAACGCCCAGGATCAATTACGAATTATATGATGGGAAGCCATATAATTACTTTTATGCTATATCATCGGATGTTGACGCAGATAATCCAGGCATGGTTCGTAAGCTGTAGCCGGACTGGCTTAATTTTCACATGAATAACTGATGTTTTGAGACAAGCTTTTTCCTTACTAAAAACATGTATATTTCTAACTTGGCAGCTTATCAAAGTGGATGTCCTAAAGAAGACTTATGACACGTGGATGGAAGCGAATGCCTATCCAAGCGAACCGATTTTTGTGCCAAGACCGAACTCGCAGGTTGGTTTTTATAACAATTTTATTTTATTTTACTTGGTGTGTACTAATTTCCTTTTCGTAAAAACTTTTCCTATTATTTTACTTTTAGAGAGAAGACGATGGCATTGTTTTGTCCACCCTGCTGTACGGTGGAGAAAGTACCCAAGGGCCAAATAGGACGAGTTTATTAGTTCTTAATGCCCAAACTTGGGATGCCGTCGCGAAAGTGGACATGTTTTGTGAATCTGCAATTCCTAAATGCTTGCATGGGTGGTTCTTTCCGGATACAGACATGATTAATTGTGCAACCTCTGCAACAGCAGAAAGTCTCCGGGACGGGTTTGCCAGCAGGAGACAATCCAGTCTGAGTTTAAGAATGAGTGGTAGGTACTAACTTGATGGGTATGCAAACTATATTTCTGAGTACAGCAAGCAATGACATCGAGATACATGTCATGTACGCGTACGGTACATTAAGTTGACTTGGATTAATAATCTTGATGTACTGCTGGTCCGGAGCAGATAATACTCCATTGAATCACTCGTCAAGTTTTGAATGTAATTAATTTACCCAAAGGTAAGGTTTGAGTGGAAATTATATAATGGTACTATCGTTCAATTCTGTATACTTACTTAAACCTATAAAATATTATTGTACAAACGAAGCATTTCACATCACAACCAAAGAACGGCAGCAAGCCATTTTTATGTCTGTAATTTTACCTAACAATATCAACGCGCTTATCAGTGTACCTACGAATTTCTTCCTGACCTTCCAACCCAAAACTTTTATAATTTTACTAACACTTATGTCCAACAACGGCATGTGTGCTGAATGAGTTTATCAGTGTGAGCTTGAGTAAAGTCTATAGATGTGTTTCAAAGTTTTAAACTACATATATACTTTTAGAGATAAAAATAACAAGATTCGATTGCGTAAGTTCAATCCAAACCTCTGTGTATTTATTTATTTTTAAGGGTAAACCGTGAACTGCATAGGTATTTGTAAACCGTGAACCATACTGCTAACACGAGCTTTGATTCCAATTGAGCACCAACCTAACCGATCTTATTCCGGAGACCATTACCTTTCATTTAGCCGTATATATGTTAGTAATTTTAGGTACTGACTAAATTCAACTGTGTATATGTCCTGAAAGATTGAGCTTTCTATAGCTATCGATCTTGAGTTTGCGTTAAGTAAGCTTGCTAGTTCAGGAAATAACATGCTGTATTAATCTCGTCATTCTACTAATGTGAAAATTATTAAGAAATTCATTAATCGTTCTTAAATTAACTAAAAACTATACTTTAACACTTGTGTACCTTGCAGACACCGGACTGATCTTGAACTGATAAATGGTCATTTACCATTTCACGATGTTGTTAATTCATAATTATACATACCTATACCTATATATCACAATTTTATGGCATATTATGATTTATGATGCGCTGCACAAATGTTTGAAGTGAGCAATCGTATGTAGGTGTGTAAAATAAACCTATACGCTCGTGTTTTCTGTGGAGTAGATACTAGGAAATAACGTAAATTAATTGTTTTGTAGTAAATTCCATGTTATTGTGAGGAGAATTGTGACTTCAGTCAGATTTTATTGATTTAATGAATAAAATACATTATTTGCTTAAACCATGCAAAACGTAATCCATAGAAAACGAGCACGGAGTGTCCGATACCTTTCGGTAACTTCATGGAACATTTACCTTTATAGCTTAAGTTAGTAATTGCTATGGGCCATGACATGGATATGTCATGCAAAGCAAAGCTGCAACCTACTCCGCCATACGCCAACAGTTTGCAAAAGCTTTTCCTGCAAATTCAAAATTCGAATCAAGCACGGGCAGGCATATTATATTAAACACAAACGTCTGGTTCTCTGGTTCAGGAGTGATATGATATATCTGATATATTACTTTATCTAACAATGACCACACTAGTTATTGCTTGTCTGTCATTCATTGTCATAATCATAATAATCAACCACGGACACGGAGTTATCGTGACTTTTCACATGGATTCCCACACAAACAAAATCATTCATTGCACATTCTACACTCTCATCCTGAATGTCAATTTCTACAAACATTAAAATCCGGGGACCGAATTTCATATGCCATATCTTATCATCTGCACACGGGGGCATGGAAAAATTGCGATTGCTGAAGTCAGCACAATGCTTGCCTACAGTGCATCAACACTGGCAATTGTACATAGTATGCAAGTTCTCGTTGTATTGGATTTTTGCTCATATTTGGTTTGACCGTGACTAACATGATTAATTTCCTATAAGCAGTTCGATTTGCACGTTACACGATAATATGGTCCTCTTGTACATATCTGACTGTTGACTGCATTTTGACCATTTTGATAATATATGCACTAAAACTCCATAACATAAATAGTTATGCACTTCACTAATCATTTAATATAGCCAAACCATAAGTAAATAGGCAATCTGTGGTAAACGCATTATACATTGTGCATTACATGATATACATACACAGGTCTTGTGATTTTTTGGTAACTCAAAATTAGTAAAAATACACCATAATCCATATCCCAATACACATACAATACAACATTGGTAATTGAGGTGTGTATTATTTTGCAAGCAAATCACAAATAAAATGCTACTTACCAATGACGATGCTCTTGTGTCACTTGTGCCTGGAATCAGCTCATAAGATTATGTGTGGTTGTCGTACAGCCTCACATCAGTCAGAGGGATATATTATTGTATTTGCATTATTACTTTAACAGACTATAATAAAAAACAGTTAGGTAGGTAGACATGTGACAGGTGCTTTTTTATATGTTACACTCTATCTACTCCACCAACAGCTGACCGCAAACACTTATTTAGTACGAAAAATACGCGTGTCCGGTGATCCGGTGAATACTTGGATGACTTCGCCTGTCCGGAACGGAAGACCTTTTTTTTTGGAAACTTTACAGTCGGTTCGAAGTTAATTTTGTGTAGCCTATTTTCTCAATTATAATTTACACTATAATACCAATCAAACTCACGTTATATACGAAGGGTGAGGGAGGACAAATGCAGTTGACAGTCAACAGAGTTCTCACTTTCGTGTGTACATTTCCCCTTGAATCTTTTTTCTCATATATTGTGTGTGTGAGTGATTTCGCTTTCATCTCACAATAAGTTCCCAATCATCTATCTTTCATAAAAAAGTATCTATCATTCATTTTGTATGAATCATGCTACGTCATGATGGCACATGCAGGATGATGATAAGTATATAAACAGAAGAAATGTACTAAAAGGTGTTTACACACTAACTTTAATACACATGAACATGATTAATTCAGAACCTAGCTAGATACAGATATACAGACGAATTATACAAGAGACACGACCACACAATGAAAATGTAGAGAAAACACATGAGAATAATATCCTAATTCTGAAGCTATACCAGGTTTAGTTGATACATAAAGAATTGTATACATACAGGTTTTGAGTTAGAGTAAGTATTATGCCTCGTTGAAGCATAAAAGCATAGCGTAAATGGATTACCGTCATTACCGATGATACATAAGTACATTTCTTGGTCTAGTCTATGTCTGGTTTCCTCTCCGTCTGTCTCAGGGTTTCACTTACACATCCTTTAATGCATAAGAAACAACAACATTCGCATTGTGCGGATGCTACAGTACAGTACACTATATAGTAGACCAAAAAGGAGGATTATAAAATGTGTGTAAAATGTATACGAGATGTGTAACAAACAGCAGCATAAAAGCATGATTGTAAGTAATAATAAAACGTAAAAAGCTTTAATAGGTAACAACTGATCAGTGATCACATGGCCCCGTGTGGTAGTGGGCGTACCTCCAGAGAGATCCCTTTTAGTCAAGTTGACAAATCTTTGTCATAATCTTAGCTGACATTATATAATATCACTGTTGAAAACTTGTGAAAATGTTATCGTCCTTGGTTAAAAAGCATAATGAAGACCTTACGAAGCTACGCGAGGTTCAGGAGCACCGGAAAAAGGAAGCCGTGAATGCGGCAACCGCCTTGACAAATGCAATGGTAGATCACTTAAATGTGGGGTAAGTTATCTGCAATGACGAGCCTGTTATATTCTTTTCTATATTCTAACTGTTTCATTTTTCTGTTTATTCACGGATAAACTTGATTGATTATGCGGTAAATGTTAGAGTTGCTCAAGCTTATTTGAACGAAAAGAAGTTGGATAGCGAAATGCGGGCTTTGACGACTAATGCCGCACAGTTTGCCAAACAGACACAGCAGTGGTTGGCCCTAATTGACAACTTTAATACGGCCCTTAAGGAATTAGGACATGTACAGAGCTGGGCGAAAGCAATTGAATCCGATGTTAAAACTATAACTTCTGCTCTGGAATACGTTTATAAAAGTACGTACACATTTAGAAATTATAAAAACTGCGAGTGATAAGTGATGTACATAGGTATATTAAGTAATGGAAGAATCCCGAACTAATAATGAGTTGAACTATTTTTTTAGGTACTCAAGACTCTCCTAGAACAAGTACGGGTTCCGCAACAGCTAGAGGTAGTACGGGTAGCTAATACTAATAACATTAAGTTTAATAATTTAAACGTTTTATTGCAAATAATACGATATGTTTAGGTTTCGTTTCGCGATATCTGTTAGTGCCCAAGTGTCCGCAAGCTAAAAATAGTTATATAGCATGTATAATAGTAGTTTCGAGATGCATGTGTGCATTTCAAGTTAAGTTGGAACTGAATCTTTGTTGTTTTATTCGCATTCTAAAAACGCCTTTTCTACTTACGTGTTATATGAAATATTATTTAATAAAAAGCAAATTCAGGTATATATAACCTGATGTACGTGTGTTATTTATTTAGGTATTCAAATCTGAGCACGAACACGTAGAACGGATAATTTTATTGAGAGAGATTTTAATTTAAGATATAGTCGTACGCTATTACATTTTAACAATTCAGTAAATCATTTGGCAGCCTGTCATGGGATTGAAAAAATTCCAACGCTTCGTCTTCCATGGGCGGTTCTTCCTTCATTTCAATTACTGCATTGTTGGGATCTTCCTCTAAATGTTTTCCGTATTCTGGAAAGACAGACGAATAGTTCCATTAATACCGCAGTATTCAATATTTTCTATTGCAGTAAAACAGCTAGAAAAGTAATGTCTATCGAACTTGACAATTTAAACGTTCTGCAAACCGTAGAAGAGTCATCCGCTCTGCCTGTGCTATCCATTTTCACTAATTGCAAAGATGTGGAATGCACCAGCCCATGACGTACGGTGATTTCGGTCAGCGCGTACGCGTCTAATTTGAGGTATCGAAGTTCTGAATGAAATAGTCAAAGTGAAATAGTAAGCGGACTGTTTTTTTAAAATGACGATAGCAATTAATTGTTTTTGCCCTGTCCTATTGAATTAAGCGTTTAAGAATTCACCTTTTAAATCTGCGACAAAGGGATATTTCCTGTAGTAACTACCTTGCGTTGGACTGATACGATACAAGTCGTTTTCTTTCACCGTTGATTCAGAGAATCCGCACATTCCAGCATCTGTCAAGCCATCGCCATGCATTCTCAATCTAATTAAGTGTCCCATTTTTTGAAATATCGTCCGTGCCACTTCGTTGGTAGCATGATTAATATTTAAGCTCCTGAGTTCTGTAAACATTCGGGAAAACCGACTAATGATTCCGGCAGTTTGTCCCGTACAAAAATCCAATCGTAGCTGCTTCACTTGCGGATAAACATCAGTAAAATCGGGTTTCGGCAAAATACTCATGAGTTCTAACTGGCTAAGTTCCAGTCTTTTAAGTTGGGGCAAACACCGAAGTAAATCCAATAATACTCCTTCAAACCCCCCCAAGTACAGAAATGTTAAATTATGCATGGTGGAAGGAAAACGAAAGTGAAAGGCTACTTCTTTCCTCCAAGGAAATTCTATCGCCAGGCGCTCCAGACTATTTGTCCATTTTAGCACTAAACCACTCATCAAATCTGACGACATACAGTCAAAATCATCATCCGGATTGTATAAATCAATATGAAGGGTTTTCAGAGGAAAGTCTTTGCACAATAATTTCAATGCATCTGGCTCCAATAGCCTGGTTTTGAACTCCCACTCGCTGAGACGTTTTAAAGATGCAACACCGGAATCTAGAACGGCATCACGGAGTAGTAACCCAACTTTGGATATTCTTCGAATGTCTCCGGGAAAAGATAGTTTCCTTAAATTTTCCATGCATTCAAACATCTCAAAAAGAAAGCCCATTGCGTTTTGTTCTGACAGTTCAAATCCTTCAATTTCAACACTTAACGTATTAACTGATTGGAGGTTAGCCTTCGCATTTTCAGTCAATTCAACAGGGATATAACTGTTAAAGTAGTGAAAATTTAGTCCAAGATGCATGATATTTGGTAGTTCGCTCAAAATACTATTAAATAGTGATGCTTCAAAATGTCCAGCTCCAATCGTCAAATTAAGATGAAGCACGTCGTCCCTAAAAAGCTGAAGAAATTCTTGAACCGGTTCGGGTAGTACTGCAGTAGTCTCGCAGTTGGACCTTTTGATGTGAAATGACAGTTGATACTGTGAATGTGGAAATGCATAAAACATTTCATATGTTTTTCCAAAGATTTGATTGTATTGTTGCACTGATGATTCTGTACAAAATTCAACTATTTTCATTCGGCGAAGGAGGCTGCACGCTTCTTCATTCCAGCATCTGCTAACAAGGCGTAGATTCTGGAGAAAGATGTCATCGTCAAAATGTTTGATAATATTGGCAACAATCTGCAATTCCCAGAAGAAAAACATTTGGAATTACTTCAATACAAAGTGTTGTACTCTTTGCATGTTATTTATATGTACATGTTATAAACACAAACCATACATTTGGTAACAGGAGGGGATGTAGTTTATTTTGATATCCTGACATTATTGCAACGAATTTTCACCAGACGGATTACCAACAATTTAACCGAATGTAAAAATCGTATCGTATTAATATGAATAATAATAAATGTTTTGGGTTAACTGCACAGTACCCTGCTCCGGTATGCATACGCATATGTATATGTATTGGATTATTGGCATTGGTGTAAAAACATACATGGCATGCTGGGAAGTTGTTGTCCTAAAATAATGTCATATGTGCTAAAACGCAAAAAAGCGTTCGGAAACCCGACAGTCTTTTCGTGTGATGCGATGAGACATATTACATAGTACATCATCGCTCGAAACTGTGTAAGAAAACTATACCAGCATGTATATACGAGTTCACGTTCTAACATCAAAATGCTATGCATAATATGCATCCTCCGTTATCATTTAGTAACATTTTATCTTGCAAAATTCAGCATTTCTTTAAAACATTGAGATAGATTCTAACCGAAAAATGTAATACAGCATGACGTGCGCTATTTCAAACTTCAGAAAGGGATGATTAGAGCAACGCACATTACGTAATTTCATATCCTAGTTGAATCTGCTCAAGTCTAAACCATCGATCTATAATACATTTTTCCAGCAGGCATTTATTCGTTATGAATACATTTTGCATACTCCATTTGTATAGATCCTCCTAGGTCTAAACTAATAATATAATACTCGTTTAGTCGACGAGACTCCAAGTACAATGAATGAATGGAAACCTACGAAAATCAAGAAATCATTTTTACACACATGGAAAATTTTTGTATAACAGTTTTCTGAAGCGATTTGCTGTTGGTTGTAGTTGTAACAGATTGTAACATTTGCTGGAAACCTACGGGAATTGTTGATGATTGTCGACTTCAATTAAATTGTGTTTTAAGATAGAAAAATCTCGAGTCATTGCAAAGGAGATATTTTTCCAATTTAAAGTTCTATGAAACCAAATAAATAAACCTAATTTCGTAGAAACAGACATAAACTTTCTACGGTAAACAGAAAAGTTCATGTTGGTCAAGGCTCTTGCGTTGCTGTTTTTGTAGTGCATACAGAGTTCTTTAAATCACTAACAAACCTGTAATTGCACCTTTGTGATTATACGGCCAATCATGTTGTTTCGCCGTATTCGCGTTATAATCGGCACGACTAACATTTAGTTATTATTATGGGCAATGTCGTGTCAAACCTCTTGATGAAATCACAACATTCCCAGCCAACTAAACAAGCGGGGCAAGGTACAGAGTACAGAGTGCCTGGGAATTTCTTAGTAAGCTTGGAGTTCTTCGTAGGACAAGCTCGCAAAGGCACAGGTAACAACTTTTTTGTAAAACGACGAATGCAAGCTAGTCATAAAAACTTACCATCAAAAACGGAGCAACGTCATCGCATCGTCAACACCAACCAGATACCTTCAGTCAGCTCAACAACCCCAACCGCATACACGCTGTTGCTGTTACTATTACTTTGTCCTCGCAGCATCAAGCAGTTGTTATGTGACATTCGCCTTTGGATTCCTTCAAAGTTCTTAATCTTACCATCTTTGCCGTTCATCATCGTTACGAATTAAATTAGTGGTAATAATCTTGAATCTTGATGTGAGCGTGAGACCCGGTCCAACGGAATGGGTTGTACAATGGATACATTAAATTCAAGTGTTGTTAAACTTCTAGCATGGTATCTCACGGTAATTTTTCTGTTCTGCAAAACCTATGCTATATTAAAATCATACTAATTCATTTGCTAAAGTAAAGTAATTTGAATTTCAGGTTGTCTCTATTTTTGGAAGCATAGCCCAAGTATGGATATTCGTTGCTTCAGTGTCGATTACACAGACTACTAATACGTTTGAATTTGATGATTACCAAAACCAAACTGGAGATAATACAACTCTAAAAAGTTATTTTGCATGGGATACAATTTCTTTGGACATCTACAACCCTATTTCAACGCACATTTCCCGTTTCCAGCCCTATGTTTGCAACTAGTAAGTTCTCCTATGCAGCATTTCAGAACAATTCAGAACAGTTCGTGAAAAAGTCCATTATTCCAGATTCATCAACATCATCGTCTTTACCAGTAGCATTAGCGGCATCGGACAACTTTTGGTGCTTTGCAATTTTAGGAACCTTACTTCCAACCTTGTCCCTCTTGAAGGGTGCATACACTGTGAGTATCAGACCGTGTAGTTATTACATGAATTAGTTCATATTCCTACGAATTTTCAAAATACAAATTGGTTTTGATTTTTTTCAGCGGAATCCTTTCAACTGTCAATACTGGTATTACACGCAAGTAGCAGTTCTTCTTTTAAGCGTATTCAAATTATTTGTTGTCACAATCGTTGGAATGTGGGACATGCATACGAACGAAGCTCTTATAGGAATACTGTTTGGGATAGCACAACTCTGGCTCGTGCAACGCTTCATGGAAAATATTCAATTACAAAGAGGAATTGATAAACAGAAGAAATATCAGTATCACATGTACGCAATGAACGATCTAGATACGCTAGATTGTCATAAAACTTGCTCGAAGATGCCTTGCGAAAATATACATTTTAATCTTATTTCCAATAATGTATAACAATTCGAATGGCAAGTCTGACTGTTAAATGGACTAGTTATCAGTATTAATTTCATGGAATATTTGCACTGCAGAGTATTGGCAGTTAGAAGTTTGTACCACCATCGATTGTAACTATTGTATTTTAACCTAAACATGTATTAATATATGCTTATAATTATGATTATAAGTGTACTTGTGATGCTCCTCCAACTGATATTGATATAAATGTAAAGATAATATTAAGGATTCTATAGCTCTAACGCATTCATACCGGTTTGCTTTGATTTTATACGACGTAAATAAATTACTGTTCAAATCCATCGAAGAATGTAATTATTGTAGGTGTACACAATAGTAAATATAAAATGACAAAAACATGAACAAATTGCCTTTGTTTGATTTGATTAGTCACATTATTTTTGGGGTTTGACATGCTCACAATAACTCAATTAAGTAATAGCTCAGTATTAATGTTCCGGTTGCAACCTGCTGGTGACAATAAAATTGCAATTGCCTTTGCTATGAGACGGGACGGGATAAGGAATGACGGATCATCATCTTGTAGCAAATCACACCTCGGCCAAGCTCAAAAAGGACACCAATTGACGTCAGATTTAGAAAACAATACCTCCTAAACATTATGCAACAACGTGAATAACGAAAAGATATATGATACTAACAGTTGACATAATCCACATGACATAGGATTAGCTTTTCATAGCATTTCAAGCGTATTATCAGTCGTATTATTGTATTGTACGCAACATATTTCTGATCAAGCATTAATTAGGTTGAGCCGAAATACCTTATAGAATAAAATTACCATGATAAGTAGCTGTAGTGTGGCAAAATATACGGTAGTCTGTGAATGTTGCTTTAAAGGTATTAAAATTCGAAGTCATGGCCTTTCACACATTTGAATTTCCATTTTGATAGATATAAAATATCAATGTTGATCGTTAGGCACGAATCCACTGTCAAATATCAATATAACTTGACATTACAAACGTAAAAAAACCTATTGAACCAACGTATGATATATGAGATCATCTAATTATTCAAGATCAAGGATTTTAAACGTACGGGGACCATGCACGTAGGGTAGTTTAATCCGACTTCCTATTTCAAACCCATTTGGGTTTAAAACTGGCAAAATAACTACGACGCAACTCAACAAACAATTGATGCTATTATGGGAAATAAACAAACTAATTCGTTATTAGGCACGATTTTTTTTGGCAGTTCCTATACCTTGCATCAATATAATGGTACAATACTTTATTGCCACGCAATGCGTAAGTTGAAGAGCTTGTCCATATTCATAACTTACTACGAAATGTTTACCTCCTGAGGTATCATTTGCCGGACTGCCAGGATTCATCATAGTGTCTCCACTTATTTCCAGTAAAACTCATCACTCAAAGTCATAATGTCGATCTGTTCAATATGCAAAGTATGGTTGCGTCAATTTTCCCGACATAAAAAGAAGCTTAAAAGTTTCTACCGCATCATTCCAATTTCAAACTCTCCAGATAGAACAAGAAAGCAACCTCCATACTTCATCCCCCACCATCTACAAATTAACCAGAGTCATGAAGTCTGAACTTTTCATGATTGCTCTCTTTGCAACCACTGTGGCATTTCTTGCGGTAACCATAAATGCCGACGGAGATGAAGACAATTCTTCGGGAAATGAGAGATTCTTCCACTTCGGTTGCCGCCACCACTTCAACCGAAAGTTTGGTAACGATTTCAATATTTTAATCAGTTTCTTACTTAGCGAAATGAAGGCATGTAAAAAAATTATTATTATCCGCATCAGTTCGGCATGGGTTACCTTGCTTCCAAGTCAATGCTACTGCACTGAACTGCCAAAGGGAGACTTGTGTTTGCCGTTCCAACCAGCCGCAACAATCTGGAAATAGTACCAATAATAGTACGACTACACGACCACCAGTTATTGTGATTAGTTTTCCAAGGTGGAATTGCACGCGTCCCTCAACCAGTTAGTTAATACATTTATAATCAAAACGTATTCAAATTAAATTGTGACTTAAAATAGTAACATTGCTGTAACATCGTATAAAAAGGTACAACTGCTGCTCCTCCAACCAACTCCACGACTTGATTGAATTTCAACTTGCGACAACCAGTTTTGCATTTGCAATGATACATGAGTAACTCGCGTTAGGTTAATTGCTGTTAATTGCATCATCTTGAGAAATCAGTATCAAACTTCTAATCGATCCACTTGTCATTATGAATCACATTCAAACTTCTAATCTATCCACTTGTCATTATGAATCACATCGTAACCGGTGCGGTAGGGAGGACCTGTTATCTAACTTATAATTAATTATGTCTGTAACTTTTATAAAATATAATGCCCAGTAAATACTATATATCATATCATGCAAGCAATTTTGAATGACTCTCCATATTTCAAGTTCAAAAAGCATAAGAAAGTAGAGTACCATTATTACACGTATTATGCAACCAAAGATGTCATTAATTGGTTCCATGAATATTAAAATGGACCCCAGTAGCTAAAACTAATAATAAAAAGAAAGCATATCCAGTAGTACAATAAGAAAGAAGGGTCACCTTGTCATCTGCAAGATCGGATTGGTATACCCATCCGATAATATCAAATGAGCGTGATCACGAATTTAATTGGACTTATTGTGAAGAGCACTATAAAAGCTGTACGAAAGGATGCTAGTGGCATAGTCTCCTGAGATTTTTCACTTTGTGAAGTAGCTTGGGAATCCTGACCTGACACAAAATGGCCAAGTTTTATTTCGTACTTGTCGCTGTTATTAGTGTAGTAGTATTGGCTGATGCGTACTACTACAACGGAGGAAATAGAGCAGGAAGTGGAACGGGAACTAGCGGAGGTGGGTACGGTGGGAGTGGGACCGGAACGGGAAGTAATGGAGGGAGTACCGGAAATAGCGGGGGGTATGGGACAGGGGTAGGAGGAGGTACTACTAACAACGGAACTACTGGAGGAGGATATGGGAGTAGTGGTAGCACTGGCACTGGATCCAGTACAAATGGTATGTTATTAAAAATCGAATACGTAGGAGTG
>JAANSN010003383.1:0-18825 GCA_036850665.1 Dicranocentrus wangi | reverse complement strand
CTCGCATGATGCACCAGTTGCAATGTGAGTCAACTTCACAATAGCTTCTTCTGTGGTAAGACTTTGAGACACAGTTACAAAAAAGAAAACTGCTTTGCTGTTCACCTCTGGAAGTTGGAACCTGATAGCGTGACCAACAACCTGGGGAAGGGCTTGTTGCACAACTTTCTGCACCGTCCGAGGCTTCTCCCGCTCACCGAGGAGACTACAAAGATGGTCCACGATAAACGCGGATGTTTGCAAGTTGCCGGGATGATGTGGCAGTACAATCACGCTTTTCGTGTTGGCAATGCTATTCCACTGGAGCCAGTCTGACGACGAGTCGTACGTCAAAATTGATATTGAATTGGAGCTCCGTTGGAATTCTTCAATCGCTGCGGGCATGTCTTCCTTTTCTACAGCGCTTGTTATCAGCACCACATTCCATATCACGTTAGATCCTGAACTCTGCAAAAGGTCAAAACATTTTACTTAATTGCGTGTTTTTTTATTAAAGAATTAGAATGGGGGTACCTGAAGGAATCGAACCACTTCCGACATGACCGGAACTAGTTGAGTTACAGT
This sequence comes from Dicranocentrus wangi, assembly GCA_036850665.1. Taxonomy (NCBI): domain Eukaryota; kingdom Metazoa; phylum Arthropoda; class Collembola; order Entomobryomorpha; family Entomobryidae; genus Dicranocentrus; species Dicranocentrus wangi. The sequence continues at coordinate 18,261 of JAANSN010003383.1, read as the reverse complement.
GCCCGAAGAAGACGAGTTTGAAATGTTACTGAGAATTTCTATTTTGTGGCCATCATTGCGAATTTGCAGGCGTTTCGCCGTAGTGTTAATTGACGAGAAATTAATGACGGCAACTTCCGTGTCTATATTCAACATTTCCAGAAATTGTGCTATAGCTTGCTTCACGTACACTAATTTTTGCTGAAATGTAGTCAAGCATATATTCAGTCAATTATGTCAACAAGTGAGTGATCTCCATGCAGTATTTCTATATAGTACATTCTATTCCATATATTACACCTACATTTTCAATCATCTCAGGGGAATTTTCAACCACAAATGCGTACGCCGTGGTGTAAACACTTTGATGTCGTACAAAGCGTATTTCAGGGGGCTTCCACTCCTCAATAGGGCTCACATTTCCAAAATCCACATGACCATACATCACCTCTGATATGCTCTTTCGATTACAGTACGCATTCTGTTTTGAACTAGCCCATGGATTGTGTGTACTCTGGTTGCAGAATTCAGAAACATTGTGGATAAACGGGGATGACATCACTGAACTTTGACTTTGAGACAGTTGCTCCGTTAGATCACCCCTCTGTCCCATAAGTAATTTCACCGAACATTCGGATCTACATTCATTGACAGGTGTATAAGGCATATTACATTCAATGATGTTCCAGGTTCCAGAATAATACTGGCATATCTATTGAGGAATATTAATTATATATTATTATATTATTTCCCTGTCTTACGCGCTTCCAGCCACAGTGGAGATCCGCGATCCAGTACAACAGGTCATTTCACCTTGATTGTTTCTCGAGTAGCAAGGTGGAAACTGTTCATTTTCTCCTCCATCGTAGCCATACTCTTCAAACACTCCATACCGAAATTTTGCCCATTCGTGGAGCAGCAACTGGGCGTTAGTCGGACTTTCAAAGTCGCTCAGAAAACTGTCAGGAATGATAATTGAGTCTCCTCCTTGTCCGCAAGGTTTATACTGTCGTGTCCACGGGAGTGTTTTGGCAAAGGGGTGATCCCGTGTCACTTGAATTGCTAAAGCAAAACCATATACATGTCACCTTTTGAAAATATCACTAGGAAAATGCTCTAGCATCTGTCTTTACCTGCACTTTGGTAGGAGTGGGTTGGCGGTGCTTCAACGAAGTCGGGCAGTCCACAGTGCGATGGTATCCATCCTTGAGGCAGTAGCACATCCACCTTTCCAATCCCTGCTTTACCGGATGTCGCTTTATAAAGCAAATTCGAAAATTCGGGGAGAATTGCCTAAACCCCATTACCAAATACGATCGAGTACATGCATAAAACTTTCATTTATTGTTATAATCTACATATGATATGGTATATATATATATGCATTATTTGCAAGCTTTTTCTAATACCTCTAATCTAGCTTTTAAGTTAACGCATTCATTAGCATCGATCCGCTCCCCGTCGATGCCAATAAGTATCCCGTTGTAATACCCATCCTCTAACTTGATCCGTCTGTTTGCACTTGCATCTACAAAGTTTCCAAATAACAAAAACACAGCACTCGCATATATACTTAGATTTTTCCAAAAACGCCCCATAATGCACCTATTTCTTGCATTTCATCCCACGTTCATTTTTTTCGCAATAATTTATTTTTGATAATGAACAGGTTTCAATTGAACGAAATTAAGATAAAATGCAAAGTCTCGGACGGGTTGTGCAAAAATAAAATTAGTATAATTTCTATTAACACTCTTCCCTTTCAATCTGACTCACGCTCCAATAATGCTCCAAACGGCAACCGCAGCGTTTAATACTATGTGATGCGTCAATACATCTTATCAGTTTCAGATAAGCAAGGACAGTTGCATGATAAGATATATATATATATATTTTTGCTAACAAAATGAGTTCATGCCTAAATCCTATGTCACCACAAAAAAATCGCATGATTCCGTGTTTTTTTAGAGTTTTGGCTGCTCGCTCTCTGAGCTACCAACTTTTATTTTATTCTTGTCAACCCTATGGTAAATATTTCATCTTAATACACATTTTACACCAAGTTTTAAAGCAAAAACCTTTGAAGCATTACTCACTTGTAATAACTGTTGATTCATTATGTAAACACATTATCAAAGGAAATCCACCAATAAACTTACAATTAGTATGAGTTTTGGGATGTAATCATATCATGGTGTAACGTAAATTTTGATGATACACATCCGGTGTTGTCCAGAACGAATTATGTACATAATTAATTACCATATTAATCATTTTTACTTACATAATTGCATAGTATGTTTTTTACATTGAAATAGTAGTGAACAATGTACAGGTATTAATCTGTAATGCATATATATAATGTTAAATTCACGCAGTAAAAGGTACATTGAGGAAGTGCATGCGTAGGTGTGGGCATGTAGTGCGTTCACAGAAAAAAATTATTAAATTGTACACACACCTACTCTCTACGACACCGTTCCACTCACTTTTATTATTGGCATGAGGAGAATTCTCCTGCACGAAAAGAATTATTTTTATATTTTTTTTTTGCATAGAACAAGGAATACCAGCGGGGTTTGTTTTGTGTTGAGACAGTCGATTATTTTTTTTGCGTTGACACGATGATGTGACGCATGGATTGTGACGACAGGATTTTTTGAAGCATTTTTTATCTAGTTGTCGTCTCAATATACGAAGGTGGCATATCGTGGTCGTACTCAAAGTAGTGGTGTGCCGCGGTCGTGGGTGACGAGTGCTCTCCCGACTTTTTCAACGCGGACTTTAAAATCTTGGGCGTTTCCGGATGATCTTGAAGGGAGGTGGTGTCCATCATCATGTTCTTCCGTTCTGCGTAAATGTTTGTCGTCATTGGGGAGAAGGATACTGTTCTCTGTGCCTCCCGACTGGGCACATTCTCCCACACATTGAGGGAGTTTTGGAGGAGTTGCTGAGAGCGATCTCGGTCACCCTCGGTGTCCTCCCCACGTCTCCTGTGTGGCAACACCAGGAACGAATATGTATGTATACAATTCTCAACTTGATTGATAATTCATATAATTGTTCATTAAAAAAGAGTATGTGCAAGATCAAGATCATATTGTGAGTGGTTTGATTGATTGATTGAGTTGAAGAGGGGTTTTCTCTTACTTTCTACAACACATAAAGTAGACAATGAGCTCCAAGCCAAAAATCAGAATTCCAAATAGGACAAGCGGAACAATTGTGATAAATATCAATAAGCGAATATCCATTCTGAGCATTCGTGTCCAACTACTAAAACCGTTTTCGCTGTCGTCGGGGTGAGTTTGACTTGAAGAGGATAGCGTGTTCCCTCCACCACCAACTTCCGTTAGTTTCGGATTGTGATTTCTCGGAATGATTTCTTGCTCGTGACTCGCTTCCTCGTCCCCATAGTCGGCATCGTACTCATCGTCGTCTTCCTCTTCCTCGGTGTCAGTGCCCCCTCCTCCTCCTCCTCCTCTCCCGTGGTGCTTGCCACCTTTGTGCAACTGCGGGTCGGAATAAAGTGGAAAGATTAAGTCTTCACAGTGGAACTCTCCGCAGAGCTCTTGGTAGACTCCGGTTTGCGTGAGGTTGCAAAACCGGGCGTTTCCTGCGGGATAGGAGAGATCGAGCTCGTATTGTTGAACGGTGCACCGTTTCGATCGACCTGCGGTTAAAAATTATGATATTCAGTTAATATATGCAATTTTCCTCCGTTTTAAGACGTCGCAAATTTCTACTAATTTGGAAGCAAGCGTACCGTTAAAAGAGGTGAAGTAAATTTGAATGTAAAACTGACGGTGGAAATTTTGATCGTTTTGGAGAAGCCTTTCCAGATTTTCCAAAAGGGAAAAATGTTCCTTGCGCTTGGAAGTGTCTTCGGGCCAGACGAGATGGTACTTGTGGTCGAATTTATTATCAAAGGGGATATCCCTACATCTCAGGTTTGTACCTTCCTCCTCGTCATACATCAACTGCAGTGCAGAAATTGGTTGGGGATGATAATGCAAATTATCAATTCAAGTCAACCTATTTATTTATTGAATGACAATGACGCGTTTAATTACGCCAAAACCTACCTTAATATATTTGGTACATGGTGTAGCGCCACGAAAGTTGAAAGGTACAAGGGAAACGTTAATGAAGAGTATTCGATTCTCGATAAAGTGCCCATTATTATGTCTCGTCCCTCCTGCCGCCGCGTTCATCATGACAAGCCCATTTCCATTTAGAGGTGGCGACGGGACCGCATATTGCCTTAGGCTACACGGCAGTAAACTCACTGCCTCATTTGTCTTCACAGCCCATATCTCGTTTGGCAGGGATTGCTGCTGGGGTGACACTGGGACTCGACTTTGCTGCTGGGTGGGATTCTGCTTATTCCCTCCTCGACCTGTTCCACTCCCAGCGGAATTCCCACGGTTGCCTGATCCTCCTTTACTGGACACCCCTCTGGGTGGTGAAGTAATGATTGGATTTGGACAAAGTAAATCACTCTGAAGTCCATCTACAGTTAAAAACGCATTAGCAACAATTTCCCTTCATATATCCACCACCACCACCACCACCAATGTTTAAAATGTGTGTGTGGTCCACTTACGATTGTCCCTGTCGACGCTAAGGAACGACCATCGATTAAGTCCTTGTCCGTACTTAATATGCGGGATCACAATGTTCGTCGTCGGATGACTTTTAAAAATGAGTTTTTGAGCGGAGCAAAGAGTGACTTGAGTGACAACAAGTGAGGTGAGTATTAGAAGAAGTGAAGCTACCCTCCCCTTGAAAACTTCCAGGAAGGAGGGTTTTCTTCTGGTGAGTAAAGTGGAAGAGAAGAAGGTGAGCACCCGGGACGACGAGCCAACCAAGGTCGTTGAATGCTCAATGAAAGACATCACTCTGGCCACTACCAATCTCGTCTTGGCTTCTTCATCAGTCATTTTCCCAGCCCTTATATATTTCACTAAAAACGATTGACTTGCGGTTCCAAACACAGACTTTTCTTTTTCCCGTAGACAGACAGAGTAACTTTTTTTAGTTTGAGAGTGAATATTTTTTTATTAATTACATTCCAATAGTGTATATATATATTTATTGACTTGAATTTTAGTTTTTTTTTGTACTAGCGAAAGTAATTTTGGCAACTAGGATGTCACACATTTGTGCAATGTCCCCTCATGGTTCCCATCGACTGAGCTGTGCTCACCACAATTTTGAGCCATTTTTTTGTGATTGTTAGAAAAAAAATTGTTCAACTAACTACAAAATACGAAATCCTTTTTCTAAATCCTTTTTTATACGTATATCCATCCACCATTTACTACTTGCAAAAAAGTCTACGCTCCGCGGTGGAGATGATAGATCCTCCTCTTGAAAACGTAAAAGGGAAAGTGCTGAAAGGGGATCAGCAACGACAAAAAGGGGCACAATGCTGATGTTGATGGCACTTTCTCTCTTACTTTTCCCTACATTTTTGTGTGTTGTGTAATAAGGGAAAGGTGTCGAGGAGTCTCAATTCACATAATGATCCTGATACAGTACAGCACACACATACACACACACACACAAATGCTATATGAGAGATGAGAGCATGAGAGGCATGTTCCAGTTCCCTACTTTTTCGTCGTACTACATGAGAAAGTTGCAAGCTGCTTTTTCCATGTACAGCTTTTCTTTCTTTCCGTCTCTGCTCGTTCACGTTGACACCAAATTTTGCTGGAGTAGTTGGATGGAGGAGAGAGGAGCTCGAACGAAACGGGGGGAAACACAAGGAACTTTACTCCTATCTACCAGCTCCAGCTCTGGTCGGTTGGTGTGTATATGGCATTTCAGTTGGAGTCGTGGTTGGTGTAGTGCCCTTTTTTTGGTTCTCCTTTTTCTCTTCACTTCCGCTCACTACTGCTGCTCTGTGTATGTGTTATGAATGTGTGCCATAGTACTAGTAGTAGTACATATATAGTTTTTACTTGCCTTCTGCTGGTTTCCCACTTTTATTCCTCTCCCAAAACAAATCGATCCATATAAACCCTGGAATACTACAATACTACAATATTTTTATACCTTTTATGGACCATTTATTACTCTATTTGCTTTCTCGCCTTTTTTTTGATACTCCCCAATGCTATATAGGAAGTTTCATCAGTCGCTCTCTCTCCCTCTCCCACCGAGGTCACATTTTGTTGTGAATGTTAGATGCAGTAGTAGTAGTATCACTGACGGAAACGGAGAGAGGAAAATGTTCATCTCTGGACCACACCACAAGAGTCAACACAACTAACCCACTTTTCCCCTCAAGTCTGTCTCTAGGAAAAGAAGAAAAAAATACGAGCCTAGTAAGGTTTCTCGTAATTACTATCTTATACCATTTTCGCTATGCCCGAGAAAATCAAGGAGAGAGGTTTAAAATTTTTTTTTCTCTCTCTCGTCTCTCCCTCTTATGCTGTACATCTTACCAAATCTAAACTGAGAGAGCTGCAATGGAATAATAAAAATCGTGGAGAAATTGGAGAAAACGTGGGGAGAAAGGGAGCAATGGCATTTTGTAGGCATGCTTGGCATGTAAAAATGAATAAGCCCCGATTTTTTTCCTGAGTGATAGTAAAACGAATTGCGTAATTGAAAAAATATGGTTTTGTACGAACGAAGGAATCGATAAAGCAGTCGACAATTTGCAAATATTTTAGGAATTCCAAGCCCAAATACCCGGTGGACATATGCAGCAGAGGGCAAATGTGGACAAGTATATATTTGCATATCTTGACTTAACCGGTCGATTTCCAGTACTAGCCTGTATAACCTAATCAGCAAAGATACGCCATATACTCTTATATAATATGTATTCGTTTATTGTATTTCTTATATTTTGNAGTATATATTTGCATATCTTGACTTAACCGGTCGATTTCCAGTACTAGCCTGTATAACCTAATCAGCAAAGATACGCCATATACTCTTATATAATATGTATTCGTTTATTGTATTTCTTATATTTTGTATAAGATTGTATCACACTTCGAAATACAAATTTAGCACTTCCTAACTTCCTTATTGGAGTGAGAAAGTAGATAGCGACTTTTGCGCGAGACTTGCCTCATCAGAAAATCCATTGAATGAAAATGCTTACCATGTGCCTTCATCATCATCATCATCATCATCGTTCATATCCACATGCATCCTGTTCCCAAACATGAAAAATGACTACAGGCAGAAAGGGCTTTGTGGAGGTAGGAAGCAGTTATTATAAGCGAATTGGACATATCACTTTTTCATTTTGACAGCCCCCATTATGCTAATGTCGCTAATATTTCATTATTTTGTGCAATCGTATGGTGTATGCATGTCCAAAGCCCATTTGGGCTTAGCATTCGCCAGGTACGTACGTACGCATAATACTAGGTTGAAACTGTCACATGCAATTTTATTCAGTCGGGATATTTTCATTTGGCTAATAAGCAAATTTCCGCTCTCATGTTTTCTTGTTAGGCGTCAATGTGCTGTTATCATTATTGTTGTTATTATTAGTAGTATTGGAAGGGTGGGGTTGCGACTGATTCCGGCTCACTATGACGTGGTGGTCCCGCGACAACTGAAAATGGGGTGGAAGTAGGAAGGCCAATCGAGCGTATAAATTCATCAAGTCCATTGTTAATCCCATAGATCTATAATCAACCATTCAATGGGTTCGTCTGCTAATACGGATATTATTAGGTCATGCGATGCTGATGAAATAATCTACAAATTATAGTAATCATATTGTTTACGCGTTAACAGGATCAAAACTGGGTAGTTTTGCAGCTCTTTGGATAGCTTGGATATTGTACAAATAGTGAGCAGAGTACGCAATCAGTCCTCCGTGCATCATAAATTTGTAAAGTGGATTGAAGGCGATGTGGTCTCGTCTTAAAACCAATGTCACTGAAAAGTATTTATACATTTCATAATAGCCATATCATCAAAGTAGCTAAAGAGTGTAATTTTGTTTTGTTTGTGCCACCATAATATGCCACTAACGAATGAAAGAGAGGAGTATAGCGTTCAAAGCATATCGAGTATGGAAGTTCCCATTTAAGAAATGCATCTTTCGGAGCCAGATGTGCAACCCCATGAAGACCGGCACACATTCCAAATGACACAAATGCAGCCCTGTAGATTGACTGCCCACCCAAGAGATAGAGCGGTGCTGCAACTAAACCAATCGACCCCGCATATATAAGTTGACCCATCTCCTTCATCCCGAATGGGATTAGAATGCCTTCTCTGGCTTCCGTAGGGGGCAAATGACTAAAAAGAAAAATGTCGTATGTATTTATCAAACTTGATGTGGAGCACTACTGTATCGTTTCGCTTACTGAACTATTGTTGCCATTAAAAATGGTGACACCACTCCAATCCCCAGCGCTGCTAATGGTCTATTTCCCAACTGGATGAGGAACGCCTTGTTACGGAAAATGCGGAATGATAAGAGCCCTGTCATGCTGGATGCCAGAATGGAATTCATCATATGGAAATAGGTGATACCGATCCGCCTATTGACTGCCGCCTGCGTGTCCGGATTTTCTGGAGGGCTAACAGTTTCCGCGGTGTGGACGGCAGGTAAAACTTGTCTGGTTAGGGCAGTGACGCCAGAACCTAGTCCAACGATTATTGCTGCAGTTCCGACGCCTTGGGCTGCACCATTTTCATGATTCTTTATTAATTTCATGGATACATAGGTTTACCATAAAGTACTTATAAAATAATTTTGTTACCAATTCCACATGTCACTCGTACGACAGGCCCATTTGTCGCCTCAACTAACAACACGGTATCCTTCAATTTGCGGCACAAATTTGAGATTGAATTCAAATCTTTCCCGTCATGGCTGTGATCATGGTACAGCGAATTTCTCGCTCGAAGTGGGTGGTTTCCTGCTCCACTTCGGGTGCCTGACAGAAGCCTTTTAAAAATCCTTGAGCTAACCATGTTGAATTTTGAATGATGATGAGGAATTTTGACCATATTATATGTTTTAAGCTATTCGAGACATTTTATTCACTTGTGATTTGGTCACCCCAAATGCATGGGATTTGCGACGCGCGTTTGCGGGTATGCTGGTAATGGAACTGTGTGGTACGTTAGGAGTTTTGGCACGATTTCAGGATAGACCTGTTTCGGACGGAAATAATGAAGCAGTGAGACTCTCAATATGTGTTTCCTTAGAGTTTTCCTGGAACCATAAAAAGACTACGGGAGAGAGGATGAGAACGTCATACTCCGGACACTCTGCACACGCGAAACGTCTCTATCCACGTTCTCGAGCAATGTGATGCTAAGCTCTGAACTTGCAGCCACTTTCAAACTTTTATCTTGCACTAAACAGATTTTCTCAATATGTTCCATCCTGTTGTAGCATGCTCCACCCGTCTGTCACTTGTGTTTTGGTTCCTCCGGTTGTAATATTCCTCACTTTAGATTGTCACACAAGGAATACATACAATTTTCTCGAAATTTTAATTTACTGTAAGTAGTTGCGAATTCAGAAAGCAAGTATAAATTAGGCAGTCTTACATTGTGTATACCTAGTTCTTTTTTCCAACACCTGGAATACTTTGTAATGGACAACTTCATTACATCAATTCACGAAGGTAAAACGGTAGATAACCTTTTAGGTCACAAGTTGCACGATGCATTAGCCATGTTGTGATTTTGTTCAGTTTAGATTGTTATACAAGGAATACATACAATTTTCTCGAAACTTTAATTTGCTGTGAGTAGTTGCGAATTCAGAAAGCAAGTATAAATTAGGCAGTCTTACATTGTGTATACCTGGTTCTTTTTTCCAACACCTGGAATACTTTGTAATGGACAACTTCATTACATCAATTCACGAAGGTAAAACGGTAGATAACCTGTTAGGTCAAAAGTTGCACGATGCATTAGCCAAGGCTGCTGCGAAGCTAGAACCGGAAAAGGGTCAAAGTGTATTTCAAAGGATACAACAGGCAAGGGGTGTTTTTGACTGGAGCCAAGTTGAGTCTCTGATACCTCAAGGTACGTTTGCACAGGTACACTAATATGTGCACGCGTCGCGTATAAGATATCTCTAATTAGCTGTAGTTTCGATTAAAACTTGACAATTTTATATCATTTCAGATAAGAATTTTGGGAAATGTGCTGCCACATCTGACGCCTTTCGTGAGAAAGGAAACGAGTTTTACAAGCAACGAAATGCCGAAGGAGCCCTTCGGGCATACACGCTGGCTATTGCTTTTGCTCCGAAATCTAGTCAACAATTGATTACAGGATATGCCAACAGATCCGCAGTTTTGCTGTCAATGTAAACACCTCACAAAGGAGGCTCTTGAAGATGTTAACAGAGCTATAAGCGGATGCAAGGATGCTGTCCCTCCTCCAAATTTACCTGAAAAACTGAAGGAAAGAGGAAGCAAATGTGAAGAACTAATTAAAACACAAACAAATTTGGAAACTAAGAGTGTCAAGGGAGTGGAGCGCTTGTTCGAAATCGGAGAGCGTAACGAGAAAGTTCCAAATGCTCAGAATTTTGTGAGCATTGAATATAGTCAAGTGCGAGGACGTCATTTAATTGTAACTCAAGATGTTCCGGCAGGAACGCCGCTTCTCCTCGATCGACCTTTTGTTAACGTGCTCAATAAACTATTGAGTTGGGAAACCGATCACTGTCACAATTGCTTGAAACAAACCTTAAATGGAATTCCATGTGATCACTGCACGTTTGTAAGTTAAAGATATTACCTACTCCCTCATACATCATACTCCTAGCATGTCTGTCAAAATTTCAAACCCTGTGAACGTCTTCTTCTTGACCCCTATAAATATTATTGCAATATAATTATTTATAATGGGTAATGGGTTTCTATCAGACGTTATTCTGCAGTGAGTCGTGTCGCAACAAAGCTTGCAATGGGAACGGCTCTCATCGCTTTGAACACAACTATCTCCACATTCTCCAAGCCTTCAACTCCTCCCACGCAGACATCCAGTCACTTCGGATTCTCGCCCTGGTTGGACACCAAGAACTCTACAGACTATATAAAACCAAGAATCCCTTGTATTTTAATAATACCACAATTTCTCAAGGCGACAAAGGTTTTAGCCAAGATGGAGTCTACAGCACGGAATCATACTTGCCCATTTTCCACCTAATTTCCCACTCTCAACAACTCTCGGACGCTGCAGAAAACACCATGAGAGCTGTTTTCCTGAAAGAATTGCTCAAACGTCATTCAAACTTTTTCCGCAAACCCCTTGTCGGGCAAGATATCGAGGAGTTCATTTCCGCCCTCATCCTGAAGCACCTGGAAAATATTAGGTATAACGCCATTTCTCAAAGCAAACTTGTCACCCAAGGGAAATCCGCGAAATCAGTGGCGTATGCGTACGCAGCAGCAATTTATCCGTTACTCTCCTTGTGTAATCACTCTTGCGACCCGAACTGTGCCCCAGTGAAGAAGTCACAATACTTGGTGACCTCCCTCCTCTCCTTGAAGCATTTGAATAAAGGGGACGAACTGTTTATCAGCTACAAGCCGTTGTACACCCAAATGAAAACTGTGGATAGACAACGGTTTTTAGCGGAAAACTACAAGTTTATTTGTAGCTGCGCAGCGTGCGACGCAGCCTGGGGTCCAGCTACAATTGAGCAAGTGGCTGAGCCTGGTTCCCTTTCGGGTGGAGCCACCCTTATTTTAGAACCTGCAAAATGCGATTCTTGTAGGGGCGGACGTCAGTGCCACCAGTGCGTACTTCAGGATCTTGCTAAAGCGAAGGAACTCAAGGAAATGGAGGAGAGCCTGTTCGAATGTCATGATTTGCTCAGTCAACAGGACTACTATGAATGCTTACAAAGACTTCCACGAATTGTAGATTATTTCGGGGAAAAGGGATACGTTTCCCATTTCCCGTTGTACAATGTCGCTCTGGATTTGTTTAAAAGAGCTCTGGTATACTCTGTATCGAATTTGTAACATTAGTTTCCCTACTGTTTTTGGGCCCATGTCCATATTTGTTCATTTTAAAGATCTACCTGGATTTTAACAACGACCCTGTAGTACAGTTTTATATGTAGCATGTTAGCTACGAATCTTATGATAGCGAAATTATGTTAGAGATAGGTTAATTAGTATTTTGAATGTTGCCAGTTTTTAGTTTTTCAGTCACGGAAATTGATTTAGTAACTATCAAAAGTCAAGATTAGAATAGAAATGAGATAGAATTGACAGTTTAAAACTGTTTTCAAAAATTGATTGGTTGATGACAGTAAAGATGGTTCTCTTACACAGAACACAAACCTGCCAGCCGTCCTTGACAAAAACACGAAATGTGTGCATAATTTAAGATGAAATCATATGCAAATCATATGCATTCCGAAGCCCAGAGTGTAGCTTTCTTAATGACTACAATGAAATCATGGTGTTGAGTTGATGATTGATTTACGTGTCGAGTTTGGCACAATGTGTAATTTTATTTATGAATTTTGCATTGCAAATTGAGCGAAAACCAGTCACTGCAATTGTAGCGGCACGTCGGCTCTACAATCCACGGGTGTTAATAGTTAGTTCAACATAAAATGTGATCGTTTTATGCTTTTCAGATTACAAAAGGGTACATGGTTCATTAGAACACGCATAGGTATATATTCAAATCAACATTTTTGCTGATTGAGATTAATTAGACAGGATAGAGGTGTGCTTGAAGGGTGTCTAATTTTAATGTTTCTCTTACTACACGGTGATCTTATTGTAAGAACATCATTATCTTGAGTATTGGTCATGCTTAAATGTAAATACTTTTTCACCTTTTGTTCCAAAACCTTAAGCAAAATCCATTTTATAAAAGTTGAGTAAGGACACCTGGTTAGTTCATTTTTAAACCCATGCATAAGCAAGCACATTAGTGAAGTATAATATTACATGCCCTGTCCGTTTATGCTATTCTTTGATGATATCTTGATCTTCTTTCTTCTTGATAAGCCCTACAACCCCGTAACAACGCGCACGACGAATAAGATCTGATGTATTCATGTGCATTGTTTTCATTTATATAGTTAGGTGGGATACAAGAATGACATATTCTTTATATGGCATGCATCTACTTACATGAAGTGCAAACATCATCAAAAAATTTTTAAAACTATATCAAGCCATATGGTTGAACTTGTATGTTCAGAGATGAAACACTAAAACTTTTTTTGTTGTATGTGCATCCAAGGACATTATTATTATGCGCAAGCGCAATATAGAGAGATGAAACATTTATGCATTCTCTAGTAAGGTCACTAGCTACCCGAGCAATTCATGAGGTGCATTCATCATTCAGAATAAGGTGTAAGGTGACATTGCAAAAAGCAAATGATTGTAATAAAACCAGTTTAGTTATCACTTGACGAATAGGTATGTACAAACAAAGAATCAGATGCAAATCTTCCAGCAAACATGAATTTAGACTCAGACTCAGCAGTAACCATATCTTATTAATTAAAAATGTAATCCCATTATGACAAACATGTGTACATGAGATACCTATCCTATAATATCAACCTCCCATTTCCCCTCCAATTCCAAGGTCACATTTGCGAGCCTAATGCCACACTTGAATCGCAATATTGCCAACTGCAAGTAAATCCCTAGGCAAAAATTCAAAACTTGAACCGATTCTTCCCTGGTACGTAAGTACGTGAACGTGCCTACCTGCACAAATGTGACGGAACAACCATTTCGAGAAACCTGCCTCAAGTCAAAGTCAACTAACCCACTCAATCACTCAACCCAAGGTAAACAGGTATTGTACAAAAAAGGAAGAGCAGTGAAACCCAGATAGCAGGAGGAAGGAGGATTATTTTGGTTGAATAAAGTAATAATAGATTAGGTACTGCACGTTTTTCGAAAGAATTGTCTCACGATCAGTCTGATGAAGTTTGGATTACTTCAGGTCTCATGAGCGAATTTATACATGATTACCTACCCAACTTCGCAAATGTACGGGTCTCATGCGAATATACGAGTGATTGGTTTGATCGAGTCTTGTTCGCAAATCTTTTAAATCCGTAAATCTGCGTGTACGGTGCGGAGAATAACGTCACGATGATTGTAGATCCTGAAGCTATATATTCAAATTATCATATAACCCAATGTCGCCCTTTTCTCTCCAGAATATACTCGAAATGTTCTTTACCTACAAGACTGCAAACAGTGAATCTGCAAATGGCTATGTGTGAAGCATTAATAAAGTAGTAGATGGAGATGTTCCACCTCCAGCCTTCATATTGCCCTGCTGGAGGGTAAAGCAATAAGTGACCTTGGATTTATACTGCATGGCTAATTAATTATGTAATGGAAATGCAATGCTAGCTGCCCAGTGCAAGTCTTAAAGTGACATTGAGCACACAAACTTCTTTAAAAGCGACTTTAAGGATTTCAGAAAAAAAGCCAACAGGTTAGGTGAGTATCGAGACAACATGTAACTCTCTGAACACATACAAAAGTACGACCTTGAGCTTTCCCGGTACGTGGCTTCCATTGACGCATAATAAGTGATTTCATATCTTCGAGAGAAAACACTTACACGCTCTTTGCTCCATTCGGATAATGGTTCAGAAAAAAAAAACATACGGTGTAACAATTTCGGAACGGGGTGTGGAGCATACAAATTACCTTGTAAAGGAAAGAGTAAGGATGCACTACTGACTACTACAACACTTATCCATTCTCCGTTTCTGTCTCTCACATGTTTAACATGATACGTGCTGGAGAACAACTTATCATTGTCATGTTTGATGAAGATTGTGATTGATGACAAAAGCTACATAATATAGCTGCTGGTGGAATTAACCAAGTACCAGGTTATCTCATCCGGCCGGAGGTGCATACTTGAGTTACGTCTGCCTCTATATGGCTTAGAGAATCAGGCTGGATCAGGGCCGGGCTAAATTGTTTTAACATGATACGTGCTGGAGAACAACTTATCATTGTCATGTTTGATGAAGATTGTGATTGATGACAAAAGCTACATAAACATAATATAGCTGCTGGTGGAATTAACCAAGTACCAGGTTATCTCATCCGGCCGGAGGTGCATACTTGAGTTGTACGTCTGCCTCTATATGGCTTAGAGAATCAGGCTGGATCAGGGCCGGGCTAAATTGTCACAATATGTCGGTCACCTGCCACCTCGACGTTTTATTATTTGAAACAGTGTGAGCACTTGCTCTACTAGGATAAATGTATCCAAAAATATACCTTGCAATCTTTAATACATTTATTGCACACATTTTGGTCAAACCGATCGATCAAAAGAATTATTCATGAATATTGGCATTCAATTTCAAAACGAAATCATATAGGTGACACCGACACGTTGCCAATTAATCGTTGCTTATCTAAATGTAGAGTAATTTGGATTGCTTGACGTTAACGATGGGAAAACGATACGTCTTATTACATGAGCAGGGCCGGCCTACGCTTACAACTCCAGGTTAAGCCACTTGTTGCAATTGGCATAATTCAATTTGGAAAAGCATTTTGCTTTGTTTTATGTATTGCACTTGACCACTTGCACGTATTATATAACTGCCACCTTGAGTTAGTCTTGTTGCTAGTTCTCTCGTGACGGGCTCCGAATCCTGGTCAGTCAAAACGTGACACCTTTGTTCACTCCAGCTCGGCAATAATATCAAGGTAAACAGAGAGACTTTTGAAATGGGAAACTAAAAGATTCAAAGTTTGAAGAGTTTGTTATTGCAAATATTGCAGTAAACATTTATATTTTTTTATATATTGTAGAAATCTAATCCGCAAAAATGAAGGCAGCCGTAGTAGGTGCAGACAAGACAGTCAAGATTGTGGAAAAGAAGCTTCGTCCATTGGAACATGGAGAAGCGTTGTTGAAAATGGACTGCTGTGGCGTCTGTCACACTGACCTTCATGTAAAAAACGGAGACTTTGGTGACAAAACTGGAGTTACATTGGGTCATGAGGGGATTGGCGTTGTGACTGCCATTGGACCCGGAGTGACATCTCTGAAAGTGGGGGATCGCGCCAGTGTAGCCTGGATGTTTAAAAGTTGTGGCATCTGCGAATACTGTACCGCAGGCAAGGAGACGCTTTGTCGCGCAGTGAAGAATGCCGGTTACACTGTCGATGGTGGCATGGCAGAGGAATGCATCGTTGTGGCTGATTTTGCTGTGAAGGTACCTGATGGGCTGGAGTCAGCCCCCGCAAGTAGCGTAACCTGTGCTGGTGTAACAACTTATAAGGCAATTAAGGTTTCCGAAATCAAGCCTGGTCAATGGATTGCTATTTACGGTCTGGGTGGACTTGGGAACCTCGCCCTTCAGTATGCCAAGAATGTCTTTAACGCACGAGTTATCGCTGTCGATGTCAACGAAGAGCAGCTTGGTTTTGCGAAAGAAATGGGAGCCGACATGGCTATTAACTCTCTGAAGGAAGATGCAGCCAAAGTAATTCAAAGCAAAGTAGGAGGAGCACATGCAGCGGTAATAATAATAATAATATATTTCATTAATGGGCTACAGAATTATATCCCCAAGCAGGATTGGTTGCTATTAATTAAACGAGGAGATGGAAATAAAAAATATTCTATTGCTCGTCTAGGTTGTGACAGCCACTGCCAAGCCGGCATTCGATTCTGCCGTGGATTGTGTCCGAGCAGGAGGGCGGGTGGTTGCTGTCGGCTTACCAACTGCTGCCATGAGCTTAAATATTCCAAGGCTGGTTCTTGACGGGATTCAAGTTGTTGGAACCTTGGTGGGAACCAGACAGGACTTGGCCGAAGCTTTCGAATTCGCGGTTCAGGGGAAAGTGGTCCCTAAAGTGACGATGAGAAAGGTAGATGAGATCAACACCATTTTGGAAGAAATGGAACAGGGGAAGATCAAGGGAAGAATGGTGATTGATTTCAAAGCAAAGTAACTGATGATGCCACATTCATGCCTGCCAAAATCGTTCTAACTAACTGAAAGATATTATACATACACTCTAAAAAATAAAAGCTAAACAAACATTTTAAACTGGGACGACGAGCGTGCGCTAAATTTTTATTCTTTTCCAAATTATGGCAATGCGTTAATAAAATTAGCGAAAATGGTCACTCTAAATTAAGTAGGAGTCGATAGCGCTCCACACCTCATATGAACACTTGTCAGTATACTGCAACTGGCAAAACAAGCCCAGTTGAGTTAAATCAGCATCCTTATTATTAGAATTGGTGTGTATGCCAAAAAGTGCCATTGCATTGTTTGCCAAGTGTATTGTTGCCAGTTGTCATTGTTTTCTACATGCACATCGGTCTCCAACTCCAATCTCCTCCGGTCCGGTGGCGTGCGTTGTCTCGTTCGTTGGCTGACATCTCTTTGTGCTAGAGGTGGTTGGTGGTGAGGTGGTAGCATGGTGCCCCGAAATCTAGCGGCACTTGGGCAGGTTACCACATACTGTAAACACTGTGGTCGTGTATGTAAGTATGTACGTCGAACCAAATAGTAAATATTAGTGATGTGATCCTCCAGCAGGCTCTTGTCCAGCCAGACTATAGACTTATCAAGTTTTCTTGGAAAAAGTGTTTTTTTTATCCCCTTTTTTGTAGAAACTGGGTAAACTCTAGAGTAAACTACTTGGACCAGAACTGAATGAAATTATGTTAAGATTCCAATAATATCGGAGTTTCGTATTGACTAGTCAAACAAAAGGGTTTTATTAGGGAGGAGTTTTTTTTGCAAATAAAAAGTCCGGTAGGGATGATGGTTCTCCTCTCCAGAACACCGTCTCCAAGTAAGCTTCAACTATATGCACAGACATACACTATATACTATACGTACGTATGTAATATGTAAAATACTTTTAATCTCTGGTCTTTTATGTTAAATTGCATTGTAATTTTTTTGTAATAATGTTTGTAGACGAGCTCTGCTCCAAAGTGTGGACTTTACTGGCACATCAAGTGCGCTACCGGAACAGGCCAAACTTGAAGCGCCCGTTGCCAGTTCATTACAACAAGGCTCGAATGTGGGCAGTTTGCGAGCCTGTGTATCCACCTAAACCCAAAAACTGCCAGTTGGAAGCGATTCAAAAGGCAAAGAAAGTTGACAATCCGGTGCAGGTACACACACATGCAACATGATATATTATTTTATACGCCGCAATACTTGTGAATCATTATCATTTTTGAGATTAATAAAAACTGTAGTTTATTTGGTTCATGTCTTAGTTTTACTATTTCGTATAAAAAGTTAGCCCTGATTACATTTTC
>JAANSN010003382.1:0-18838 GCA_036850665.1 Dicranocentrus wangi | reverse complement strand
GAATTCAAAGTATTGTATATGGGATGAAATCGTCCCGTTGGCCTTTGCTATACCTAATACCTGTGTGCTCAGGGGTGAAGTCATGTACAAAGTTTTAAAAAAATACATAGGAAACTAGAGTGTAATATAATAGGAACGACGGTAAGGTAGGTATTAATATTGATACGAGTAGTGGTGAAGTAGCAGAAATAAGAGAAGGTGAAACGGGTGGATGAACGGGATGGATGGGGTTGCATGCTCCAATCGATATACATGTAGAGTAACCCATAATGTGTATTTTGCTGGGGGACTCGACTGGAGAAAGTATATGGGAGCAAATAGAAAAAAACACGGGGACGGGGAAAATACTACTTACTACAGTATGTTTTGATCTGGATGATAATGTATTATGATATGGAAGCATGGAAATGGGCAAGTGCATAAACGGAATAGCAGGTAGCACAATTGCAATTGTAGGGAAGGATAAAGGTCGGAAATGGTATAAAGAGAAAATCTCAGGGGATTGTATACATATGCATTTCGTACTAGAGACTTTCGACCCGGGCGGTGCGGTGGAGGTTCCGCTGTGCCGTTCGGAAACACACACATCACCTCACAAACGGGAATTAGGGGTCCACTACTCCTTATTCAAAAGTAGTTTATGATGAAGTCATATTATGATGAGAATCAAACTGCAATAATGAATCATTTCCATGATGAATTGATAATGACAACCCCTCGATAACTAATTGTCAAATCAGCCAGCCAGCCAGTCATACCCGTATTCAAAAGAGAGCTTATAATAACGTTTAGCGGTCGGATGGCTTTGGGTTTGGGTATGCTTGATACCTCTTCCGCATCTGACATATGCTCCACTTTGGGTCGTATGCGTCCCATCCCTAATCGTCAATGAAATCAAACATTCCAACACCATTCCCCTGTTTCATAAATATCATTAAATATTATTTTATTTACACTTTAGTTTATACATTGTGTGGCTTATATTTACAGAGAGCCCAATTTGACCATATTGGACCCAATCACTTGCCTAAGCTTTTGGAACTGTGTGTGAAAGCTGCAAATTCAAAATGTCCAACATCGATACCCATAAACAAAAGTCTTCTGTCAAGCTCAACTTTATCGTTTCTAAGTCGAGCTTCGGGGTCAGCCAAATCTTCAGAATGCTCTTGGTCGAGAAGGCATGGCCAGCATTTGTCCTACCGACCTATACGAGAGAAACGCGTGGCAAATCCAGGTATGTGTGATGCTACAAATTAAATTGACTTTTGTAGAATCCAATAATTAATTACTGATCACCGAACGGCAGTTTATAATATTCTGGTAATGGAAGTGTTGTTGAAATGTATAATGCGTCTAAACGGTTTTATCCTATTTGTTACTTTTAGTAAATGGATTAATGGATCAAGTCCTCACAGGCATTCGTGTAAATCATAACAACGTAATCCATCCAGACTTTTATACTAGACTTCAACTTTCTTGTGGTAGTCTGGGACATTTGTCGGCAGTTTATTGCGTACTTTTTGACGTAACGGGAAGATATATTTTTACGGTAATATTAGTATTAGCAAGAAAATATAGAGTTATATTCAGTTGTTTTGTTGCATATACCAATTAATTCTATTCTGCTGCTTTTAGGGCGCAGATGATAATCTCGTAAAAATTTGGAGTGCTCAGGATGGAAGGCTGTTGGCAACTCTCAGGGGAGCATCTGCCGAAATTACAGATCTCGCCGTGAACAATGAAAATACCTTGATAGCCGCTGGGAGTTGCGACAAATTGATACGCGTTTGGTGTCTTAGAACTTGTGGCCCAATCGCCGTTCTTAATTCACACAGCGGAAGTGTGACCTCATTGTTTTTCTGTCCTATTCCCAGATCTCGTCATCCTATTGCTTTTCTAGCGTCAACTTCTACAGATGGTTCATGTGCATTTTGGGGGTATACAGAAAATCAAGAAACTGGCCGAGTCGAGTTTCAGTATGTCAAATTGTACTTATTGGATAAAGTAGTGGAAAAAGGAAGAATACAGGGTTATGAACTATTTTTTGTTATGGGTTTCCCTGATTTAGACCGAGACCTACCTTGTATCAAGAAAGAATGAGACCAGGACACGCGCAAATGATCTGTTCTTCATTCTCTTCAGGAGGCATTTTTATGGCCGCGGGCAGTGCTGATAATAACGTTCGTGTGTATAACATGTTGGGACCAGATGGCCCAGAACGCATTTTAGAGGTCGAAGTTCACAGTGACAGAGTGGACAGTATTTCTTGGGCGCATGAAGGTCTAAGATTTGTCTCAGGATCAAAGGATGGAACTGCGCTGATATGGCGCTTTGAAAATGCGGAATGGCGATACGTCCGCCTTTATTGTGCTAAAATCCCAGGGTATGTGCATGATCACGTACTAGCACTAAGGAATGATCTTTTATGATATTATATTAGGTGGGAATGATACTTAATTCATCGCGTACACCGTTCTGTTGTTGTAGGACAACTCAAATAATTTCGGAAGATCCAAAGCGGAGGCCTCGTGTAACAATGGTCGCTTGGAATACAGATGACACAATGGTTTTGACCGCTGTTTCTGACAATTTAGTAAAAGTATGGAACCCTAGAAATGGGGAATTGATAGGTGTCCTTCGTGCTCATTCAGATGAAGCATATGTGATAGAATCTCATCCATTTAACCCCCGATTAATCTGTACTGCTGGCCATGATGGCAGAGTCATTATTTGGGACATTGGACTCCTTAATAAAGATAACAACGAAGCAACAATAATGTTTCAACATCATAACGTACTTACCCAAGGCCAAGGGCATGGAGCTGTTTTTGACTGTAAATGGGCTCCAGATGGATTGTCCCTTGCTGCGACGGATTCCCATGGCCATTTGCTCATCTTTACTACAGAGACACTCGATTCAAATGCGAAGGAAACTTCAAAGTTTTCCAGACTGCCAAAGGAAATGTTTTTTCATACTGATTATAGACCTCTCACAAGAGATGCTATTACAAATGAAGTATTGGATGAGCAGACACAAGTACCGCCGCATTTGATGCCGCCTCCCTTCCTGGTAGATATGGAGGGAAATCCATATCCTCCGCTTCTTCAGCGATTAGTGCCTGGACGTGAAAAATGTAGGGACGAGCAACTAGTTCCTAACGTGGCTATTGGGAACGGCGGATTCCAGGAGGTCATTGAAGGCCTTCCTAGTAATCCCAGATCTAACATTGATGAAATGATTGAACAGCTTGCTATTGAACAAGGAGTCAGAGGAGAAAACCGTAATCATAAAATATAATAAATTAATGATTGATTACTTAGCATGCAATAATTACGTTTATTAATTAGAATAATTACAATTATAACAACGAGACCATACGTTTTTTTTGTATATACGATTACCGATTCTTTAACGTATGTACAGAAGTCCCAGTCCCACGTCTTTCTGGTGGTCCAACTCCAAATGACCGTGACCAACGTAGGGGCGTTGGTCTTAGACGAAGTGGTGACGTAGAAGGTGTCAGGCAGTCTACAGGAAATTGGCAGCGGGGGAATTACGGTTTTCCGGAACGTAAAGTCATAATGCCTCTAAGCAAAGGGCATTACTCGAGGTCTGAAGAAACTAGGCTGGGTTATGCAGAGCTTGAAGAATCATTATATCGTGATCATGCGAGTCGAAGACCGTTGAGCGCCGGAACCACTCATCCGCAACTTTCACCAATAGACGGAATTAGTTTACGAGAAGCTAGGTCTAGAAGGGTTCGTCGGTTGGCTCTGGTAATTACTAGCCCATGTGCCCAATGATAAATCCTATATAGATCGGATAGAGATATTCCCAAACTACTGGACCCTGTAAGTATGATAGTACAGTAAACTTTTATTTGTTTGTAATTTAGGAAGCTGCTGAAAGACGACGCCAAGCGGGTGGACAACCCAATGTCTTGGAAATCGAAGGTGTTGCTAGACCAAATCCTAGACCCCAGATCGAAATCTCGGTTAGTCAACAAGCTTCCCGTAGATCAAATCCAGTTGTGATGAATAGAGGGGGGCAACAAACAGCTCGTCGTGGTACAGGCAATCGGTACAGATATAATGTTCGACGAATGTTTGAAGAAAGGGGTGCCCAGAATGAAAGTGATATAGAAGTAAGTTCCAGTTTGCCTTTTATAAATATATGGAAAACGAAAGAACAAAATATATTGAAAAGAGGAAATTTAAGTAATATATGTACAACCTTGTTTATAATAGAACATGGAGATTCCTTCAGAAGAAGACTCATCAGACGAGGAGGTTTCGCTATCGAATTCGTCGTCATCATCATCATCAGATGACTCAGAGTCAGATTGGGGCGGTGGAACCAGGGAACAGGAAAATCGAAAACGCGCTCCTACAGAAGCAAGAAAGTCTGCGCGGAGAAGTAACGCTGCCTCCCCACGTTCTGAAGAGTCTGATGCAGAGCCAAAACCAGGCCCTTCTTCAGCTGCAACTGCTAGTCCATCTAAAGCGGACGTAACTAGAAACAAACCAAGGAGAGTTGTAAGTTTTCAAGCTTGTGCATTTTGATATCATGATTCGACTTTGCAGCAGTGTGGTTATTGGTTTGGGTCATGTTTGCTACAGAGAAATAAAATTCCGGATTATGGAAGTGGCCTTGAAGAAATTCCTATACTTTATCGTCCGTCTGAGTGGTTGGGTGAGGTATTCCCAAAGCGTAGTCCGTACTTTCCTCAGCTGGGTGACGACCTAGTTTACTATAGGCAGGGTCATGAAGCTTATATCAAAGAAGTGGATAAGAAGGAACTTTACAGCATTGACAGAAAATCAAAAAAGGCGCTGCCGTATATACAAAATCCGGATATGGAAGTAAGTTGGTATTTGCTGGATATTTTCATGAATTTTGTGTCAAGTAAGCCAAGCGCCTGAGTGTGTAATTTTTTTGTACATAGGCTGCAGTGTCTGTACGTGTGGTACAAGTAAAAGTCGAGTTTGCACCACCTCGTGTGGTTAATGTCAAGTTAGCTGTGACTAATTGGGATACAGGGGAGCTATCTGGTCCAAACTTTCATGTGCGTTATCATGATATGCCCGACGTCGTTGATTTTCTGATTCTCCGTCAGATTCATGACAAATATATCAGGCATAATTGGAATCAGGGTGACAGGTAGAGGACAATACTGAAAGTCGTCAATTCTTGTGAAGTTATCAAGTATAAGGAGTGAATGGAGGATATTGAAGGTCTTAACGCTACGTATTTCAATTTACAGATTTAGATGCCTCATAGATAGATCTTGGTGGGTTGGCACAGTCGACAACTTCGAGCCAAAGGAAGATCGATTTCCTCAGTCAAAATTTTGCTGTTATAATATAACATGGGACAATGGCGAGAAAGAGAAAATGAGCCCGTGGGATATGGATATAATTACAGACTCGTTTGGTATGCCTTTTATAATTTCACATCTTCTTTTAAGTAGTGAGTAGTCGTTGGGTTTCACGTCAATGTCAACATCCAATAATAATAATATTCACTCCATATTGACAGAAATTCCTCCGGATAATACTGACGCAGTGCCTGCTTCAGAAGAGGATCTGCGTAGTGGTCTATATGAAGGATCGGCAACTGACTGGCCACCGTATGGACATCAAGATGCCCAGTGTGCAAAAATGTCCCGATTGATTGAGCAAGTCATGAGTTTGGCAATTTCCGAAGCGTTTCTCACTCCTGTGGATATTAACAGATATCCTAACTACATGACAGAAATTGAGTATCCCATGGATTTGTCGACAATCAAAGCTCGATTGGATAACCGGTTTTATAGAAGAGTTGATGCAATCAAATTTGATGTGAAGTACATTGCAATCAATGCTGAAATTTTCAACCAACCGGATGCTGATATAGTGAAGCATTCGCGAATTATCACAGATTTATGTCTTGAGCTTATCGCGTAAGACAGAATCCTGATACTCTTAATTTATTCTCCTGTGTGAAGTCCGATTCTAATATTTATGTGCTTTTTGATTAATACAGGAATCCGGATGTACAGGACGTTAATTCAGTATACCATAGTATCGTGAACAATTACTTGAACAAACGTGAAGCCGAAGCGAAGGCAAACGGTAGCAAGAGTGACGGGAAAAATGCGCCAACTTCCTCAAAAACTAAGTCTGAAAGAAACGCTGCTGCTAGTCAATATCCGTCAACTTCACGAAGGTCACTTCGTAATCAAGGAAAATCAAGTCGAAGACAAGAAGATAGCGAAGAAGATGACGACCGTACATGGCAAGAAAGATGCCGCGATCTTTTAGAGAAAATATGGCATTGTAAAGATGCTCAACCCTTCAGGGTCCCTGTTAACCCAGAGGAGTATCCTGACTATTATCAGGCAATTGACACGCCAATGGATTTGCAGTCGGTGAAAGAAGATTTAGCTGGTGGTAACTACAGCTCTCCATTGGATTTTCACAAAGACATGAACTTAATTTTCCATAATTCTAGACAATACAATACAGACAAGCGATCTCAGGTATGCTTTTCTTTTAATTTGAATACTGGGTGATATGAATACCTGGCCACTATACTAGTGGATTCAAATCATGTATGCTGCATTTATGAGTAAGTCTTACTAATGATGTTTACGCCACTTATTTTATGGATTTGCAGATCTACAGTATGACAATACGGCTACAGTCTATGTACGAATGTCAGGTCAAACCAATACTCACTTCGTATCGAAGTCGAAAGAAAGGTACCAGAAGTAACGTTGGACCAAGTCCCGCAAAGAGCCAAAAGAAGCGAGTAATGCCTGCCAGAGGGTCAGCTAACTCATCTCCACGAAAAAACCCTGTGCGAAATGCAGCCTCAAGAAATCCGTATGTTCACAACGAAAATGGAGCATCAAGCGACGACGAAACTGGTGTACCAAGGTATTCCACAAGAGGTTCTAATGTGGAACGTAGGCCAAATTCCAGGCAGTTAAGGACTCGAAACCCTGTCTCTTCCTCCAATCGATCTGTTAATGGCCATGGTTCAAGAAACGGGTATTCCCCTCCGGTTACAGGAAGCAGACCTAAAAGAAGAGTTAAGAGGTTTAGAATTTCATCTGGAGAAAGTCTTCATAGTCATCGATCAAATGGCCGAGGTCAAACCAGATCGGCTGCTAGTTCTAGTGGTATGCGACATCGTGTTTCCGAGCAGGATGAAGGCAGCGATGAATTTGAAGATAGCGATGATGTACAAATGCCACAACTTCATGCTGCTGCGGACGAAAACGATTCGGATGTTGACTATGATGCAGAATCTGATCAAGAAGCCTCAAGGTCGTCTCTGAGACGATCATCTAGAGTACGAAACATAATAGGAAATAAACGCCGAAGATTGTACGATACAGATGATGATCACGCTTACGGTAAGCAGGCATAAAGCATAATGATTTTCTAGTTAGGTTGAATTTTATGTGTAGGAGCTGGGACAGCCTGAGTTTGAATAAACTTAATTTCATCCTTCCTGACTTATTTCAGAAACAAGATTTCGCGGCAAAAACACTACGAATTATGATGAGACCCAAAATGGATCATCTGGGGAGGAAGGTAGATCGTTTACGAAAAAGCGGATTCGTACAACCAGTCGATCAAGGGAATCTCCACCACGGAAACTGCGACGTCAGGATCAAGATTCACCTGGGAAAAGGAATTCAAAGTATGAGGATTCTGAAGATGAAGAAGAAGTTGATCCTGATCAGCCTGGACCATCTTCAAGACTGAGGATTCCTCATGCATCGGAGAGGAGAAGTTCGAGAAGAAGCCAAGTCAAGGAAGAAGATGAGGAAGAAGAGAACGAGGAGGAGGATGAAGAAGATGAAGATGAAGATGATGAAGGCGAAGGCGAAGAGGGGTCGTCAGATGATGACGAGGATGATGTGGAAGAATCAGGAAGGAATCAAAGACGAAGTACCAGATTGCGAGGTAAACCCAGTAGACTCAGTTGCACAGATGAGGATGCAAATTCATCTCCTCCGCGATCACGAAGAAGACATGAGGTATTGTCAAACGTAGATGGGAAAGTGTAATCTGCAAAACGGTATTGTTCACATTTCGTGTATATTGAACGTATGTACTGTTTCGTTTTCTACAGGATAGCAATGGCTTAGGTCGAAGGACACGTGGATGTCGACCAGACTACGCTGAAGATACTGATAGTGAACCTGAAGTTTCTGTAAGTTCTCGTGGTCGTGTTAGGCGTAAAAAATCGTTTTTAGGATGATAGTCAAACTAAATAAATAAATAATGTAACAATCTGTAATTTATAATCGTTGGACTGATTATTCGCAGCTACAGCCAGAAAATAGTTGATGTATTAAGTGCGAGCGTTTAAAGTAAGCTCAGGAACACATAGACAAATAGGTAAGGTATTTGTAAGTGATTTTTTTTCTCTTTTAGTTCGTAGTGACAAAATCCGTCATGTTCGTTGTTCATTTTATATTTAATCTTAAGATTAAATTTTTGCATTTTTCCACTGTGACTGTACCACTTGATAACTATGATTGTTGTTAGTATTAACTAATTACGTAAGCAATTTATATATTGTGAAAGATCTTGTGTACTTGTAATCATCACGAATTGATGACTTGATGATTTTATAACTCTTGATGTCAACTTGTAACATTTAAAGATTTACTTTCACTACCACGGCTCTTTTTAACTCAGATTATTAATGTTGTACATTACTGTTTGTATCTCTATCTATACCTTATTGTCGAAGAAATATACGTAGCTGACTAAATAGTGAAATGTCTAATTTACTTCCATACTAGATTATGGAAAATTCATACTTATAATAATTATCATTTTACGTTATTGAAATTTGAACCACAAGTGATGAATATAGAGTAATAATAAAATCAAGCGTACTGAATAACTATATGGATAGCTGTTTGCTACTTCGACATAATTACATTACGCATCGGCGTTAGTTACTTACACACTGCAAGATTCTTTTTGTGAAATTACTAACACGACAGGTGTCTGCATGCCACTGGCTAAAATTGGTTTTGCATGAGAAAAATCCTCAAAATGTGGGATTTGCAGGCAAATAAGTGCTAAAGATCATGATAAGGAAAATGAATGATTTCGTAAAATTCATTGGATCATTTCCCCCTTTGGACACTTCACTCCGGGTCATCCCCCTTGTGTCATTTCCCATTTTCCCAAAGTTTTCAGTCCAACCCGGCCATGCCCTTCGAGACACCATATGTCATATGTACGTTTGGGAAACTTGTGGATTAAAAACGATTCCCACCGGTGATGTGAGGTATGAGACCTCAAATTTTGTTCATAATCTTCGAAGGCAATAAATGATGAAACCCTGTCCAAATTTTCTTTTCTTTTGTTGGGACGGACTAATACATATACATAAGTCGCTGTCACTTTATATCGACCATTGCTCTTGGGTGAACACAGGACGTCAGTATGAAACGAGCTGTTAAGCGCCTCACGTATTGTAAGTTGTAAGTATTTTTACTACTACGCACATAAGGCAAAAACACATGAAAACAGGAGGAGGGGATATGGGAATGGGTAAAATGACTTTCCCGTGTATTTGTTATGGTGCTTAACCACACGCTGCATCCGATTTCCGCTGACCTTTGCATACATTTATTGGCTACCCACCAGCAAGACCTTCCCGTTTGAATCCTCCTGGCTGGATAAAAATCGATCAACGGCAACGGTTACCTGCAATCAGAATTCGCGATAACTAATATTTTTAATTCTGTTTTGAACATTCGATAGATACCTATGAACCTTTGGGGGAAATGGGATAACTAACCAAAATTAATAATATGGCCATGCATGGGTGATGACGATATTAGATACCACTATACCACCATAGGTATCACATCACATCACAAACGTAAAGCCATTGAGCTAGAAAGATGCCTTTTTTTATTTAATATCTTCATTCAAGCCATTCATTGTGCCGTCTGTAGAAGCTAATTGTAAGCGTATGCGACATGCGGATGAGGAGGATCAGGCTCGAGCAACAATATCCAGCAGGAAAATGGCTTACACATCAGAAATTACCCTTACTCTTTTAGTCGCATGTTACATTACAACAGGCTTCTCCCGTTTATTTTTAGCCTAGGTGGTCGGGTTGATTTCAACCACCGAGCAAAAAGCCACACCACGACGAGACGAGTTACACAAAGTTGTATAATGAGCTTCAAATGGAGCCTGTGTGGTACGTATAATTTACTTGTTTTGCCTAATGCAATATTAAAACGTGCATTTGCATATACATAATACACGAGTACAGCGACTCTCGCATTCCAAATCCTACCAACCATAAGAGAAGAAAATACTATTGGGAAACACTTTGGTCTTTTGATGCCAGGTTTCAATGCATCTGCATTCCACAAGTCGTGGTTCGTGGTCCCTTTAATCGTATAATGTAAGTTGGAGTCGACTTATGTTTTATGTATCATCCATCATTCATCTCTTAACAATGTAGATGTAGCGTAAATACACTCTTTGCTGACGTATCGGTATTCTGCAATTTTGCAAATAAGATATCAAAAATTACGTATTTCAGAAATTATACTGACGCGCTTTATACAAATATTATAATGCAAGTAAAAACTGTACTATATAATTTATGTCGGAATGAAAGGTGGACTAGCTTCCAATTAGTTGAAAGGAACACCTGTGTATACATGGTGCACATATGTATTACGTTTCAAATTCAGATGCCCATAAAAGGCATATTTCTTCCACCTCCACCCTTACAACACGAAATCTGAACCGAACGCGCTATATTATGCATCTTGTACCTTGCGGTACATAATAGTATGCCGATGCCGACTTCGAAGTTCGACTTCCTCCTCAGGAAGAAGATTCATCAGGAGAGAAAATTATGTTGCGAGAATTTTTTACCTAATGATGCAATGCTGAACATAATGGGCAATCGTGTTCACAATAAAAAAGTGCGAAGATATCGTGATCACGACACTGAACAGGAAAATTACGAAAACTATATGAAACTGCTCAAAATTCTTTCTCAATTTCTTCAAAATGAAAATATTATAATTCGTTTATTTCATAGCGTGGTGCATTTTTGGTATCGTGATCACGACACTGAACAGGAAAATTACGAAAACTATATGAAACTGCTCAAAATTCTTTCTCAATTTCTTCAAAATGAAAATATTATAATTCGTTTATTTCATGGCGTGGTGCATTTTTGGCGTGATGTTTGCAACATTAATGCTGCACCGTGCTCGTGCTTGTCATGTTCGTGTAAGCAGTTTGGGACAAGAAAGACGAAGACACGACGCGGATAAATTTCACATCTATAATCAGTGAACATTGCTATTTATGCATGCACATATTTGAAAAACTTTGTGGCATAAAGTTTGTTGTAAGNTTTCACATCTATAATCAGTGAACATTGCTATTTATGCATGCACATATTTGAAAAACTTTGTGGCATAAAGTTTGTTGTAAGTAATATGTTATCAGTGCATGCCTAATTATGCAGTTCTTGTACCTTGCCATCAAGTTTCGATGCGATGGACCATCGCTTGCTTGCATCTCATGATGAGCATTCTGTTAGTATAAAATACACTTCAAGATTGACCCCAACTAAATCGACGATCATTATTACCGATTTGTAAAATAAACGGCTAGCAACTTGATTATTTTAATGTTATAAAGACTGCCAACAAAGTGCATGACATATATCTTGTTATTATGTTTCTGTCCTACTTGTTGCTGAACGTACACTCGAGAGTAAAATTCAGATTTCTTATTTCTTTCTATCTAGGTATATGCATAAAATACTTTTCTGTTTGTCACGAAACAACAAAACAATTGCTAATCTACGTTAACAGCACTAGTGTGAAAATGGCAAGACGAAGAAGATATGTCAACCAAACTCGAATGCATACGTCACAACACAAAATAGTCCGAAATGGTTCTTGGCATTCATCCAGCCAGACTCCATTGAGTAAATGCAGGCCAAGTAAATGCAATAGACATAGAGGACGAAAAAATGTATTTTTGCCAACTTATATATGCATTAGCAAAAGGAAAAAGTTATTCTTTGTAAAGAATCCGTTTGTAAATTTCATCGTGCATGATCGTCATAATCGTATTCTGTAAAATCGGAGCGGACGATAAAGATTGGATTGGATATGATGCTCATGAAATTTATAAACAGATACTGTTTATGTGTATTTAGGTTCTTCGCCTTTGAAAACCTTGACGTTGCGTTGAAGTCATTACCGGTCTAAGGAAAACCAGTCTTGCAGAGAGAGAGAGAGAGAGAGAAACGAGAAGTAAAGAGAAGAAGTAACGATAAACTCTAGTCCTGGTACACAATAAAGAATCTCGATTTCCTCGATAAATTCAACTTTCCACTTTTCTCACCCAAGAACATGTTGTGCACCAAGCGAGCCAAGAACATGGAAATCCACATGGAATGGAATGAGCCACGATAAAAATCCTATCCTAAACTAAACTTGGTTTACGTACCAGGTAAAAAAGACCAGGTTTCTCAAAGGCCGTCTAAATGGTTGTACTTAAATTGATGACTTATATGGTTGCATGGGCCGGGTACGTACATATACATTATCCCTCGTCTTCGTAACATTCGATTCATAGATCTTCAAGGGGAGAGTGTGCATGGGCCAGAAGGAGGACTGTCAAGACAAGTTTCTTACGTGGTCTTCCTTAACATCTCATGAAACCTTTCAAAATCTTGCTGTCTTTCCATTGTTTATAGTAATAAAAATACACAATCAATAGTACTACACATACAATAGAAATATGCATGCATTGCGTACTTTTTAAGATTATGGATCTATGTAATAGTGCATGCATATTATACGTATCTAAAACCTTAAAGCAACAACCGCTTTTCAAACATTTTCTTATGATTACTCAAAAGACAGCCTAATATTCATTCCTCCCCTTCTAATCTTGGGAGATGGGATGGTACACACATCAAGGCAAAATTCTTTAACCAATTTCCTAAACTTGATTTCGTTGCATTGTTGTTTGATTAAAGCAGCCAGTTTGCCTCACAGTTAGAATGTATATTGCGTATATTGTGTTGTTTTTTACTAACAAAACGAACTTACATATCTATGCTTTCGTTTACTAGATATAAATGCAGCACCACCACCGCAGCGTAAATGTAAATGTAAGACACTTTCAACGCCTACAGCTCTCGCAGTAATCTCAATCATGGCGAGTGAATGTTTTCTAAAGGTGAATAAGTATTACCTACCTATATTTTATTCAGAGATCTAATGCAACTATCACTGCAAGACAGTCACGTTACGTACATATCATATGAATATACCTATGCACAAAGCGGTAGAGACAGAGAGCCCAGAGAGGTGCTCTCCACTTAAGTAAAGAAGTAGAAACTGCGAGTGAGAGATATGGAAAAGGAAGGTTATTAAGTTCATTCCTTAGAGAGCTAACATCAGAAACGAATACATATAGTTACGTATTTTATTTCTTTAGTATTATTAACATGTACAAAGCCGTACTCACATTTTTACGCAGTAATATGATGCATACCAAAATCCCAACCAAGTACACATATATAACATAACAGAATGGACGGGCAATATCCATGCCATAACATTAACTCAGCTTCCCTTCTTTTTTCACCAATTCTCTTTTATTTGCGTTCCTCTATCAATGTTGCAGTTTGCCATTTTGAAATGAATAATATATAATATCTAGCATGCAAGCAACGTTTTCACATTTGCACGTCTACTGTCATGTCCTCGTAATAATTTTTTATTGTCATTCTTACTCATTTGCTCAATATGGAGATTTGACACGGGCTGCTAAACAGCAAAACTAAAAAAAACTACCGAATTATATTCATAAAAGTACAGTGTGTGCATGTCGCATCATAAAAAAGCATGTCACACTCATCCACTGTGCATTTTCACATTTACATTTATGCTTCTTTATATAAGACTTCTCAACTGAAATCCAAACACCTTGCGAAGGAAATCATCCTTGTTACTCCCTGTCATCATCATCATCTAAAAAAAACTACCGAATTATATTCATAAAAGTACAGTGTGTGCATGTCGCATAATAAAAAAGCATGTCACACTCATCCACTGTGCATTTACACATTTACATTTATGCTTCTTTATATAAGACTTCTCAACTGAAATCCAAACACCTTGCGAAGGAAATCATCCTTGTTACTCCCTGTCATCATCATCATCATCCAACACAAATCCAGCAAGATACTCGCAAGATACCACAACCGTAGTAGGTTTTGTTTTCGACATCGTCACACCATCAAACAACCACCATCCCACCCCACCACCACTACCACACATGCACATTTTACTTTTTACAACAAAAATCTAACTTAACATAATGTATCTTCCTGTATGTCATTGCTCCGCAAGGGAGAGGGCACACTAAGACTAAGCACACACACACACACTCATACTATATATCACCATCCCATTTAATTTTTTTTACCTTTGTGTATATGACGGGTACATAAATTCCATATGCAATTGCAATGACTATATAACATGCACGTACGACGTGCATATAACAGAAACAGAACGGAGCTGTAAAAATTTACTGTGAGCATAACATTTTTTCCCTGTGAAACGAAACTAAAGCAGCAGCATGTAGCATACAAAAAACTCTGTAAACATGAAAAGGCATCTTGGCATGCATGGTGGTTGAACAATTTCCCACATTATGGTTTACGTTACATTACTTTTATATATAGATATTTCAAACGCTCACATTTACACTCATCCGTCATATATACAGAGGAGGATTTTATGCATAACAATATAGAAATATTATTCACTTGGCTCATTCATCGTCACAAGCATCATCGTCGTCATCATCATCATCATTTCTATTCAATGTGAAAAAATCCTCTGTGCAAAAGGATATATTATAAAAACATGCACACATCATAATAATAACGTTCTCCTAAGTCTCTCTCGCTCACTTTTCGATGGAGTTTCGTAAGAAAGAAGATTTAAAGCTAAAAGTGAGTAGGCTTGTGTGTGTGTGTGTGTGTGTGTTTGCCTGTGTGCGATGCGATGTGAAGTGACTCACTGAAAAAGTAGTCAATATCCTCATCACCATTTTTAGTTCTACAACGGCTCTTCACACGTAAAAGTCTACACGCTCATACTCAGTGTTTGTACTTAAAATAACCACTTGCTTTGTGTGTTCCTGTGAGTCGAGCGAGTCTTCTCCCTGTTCCCTTTTTCGTATGAGAATTTTTCCAGAGTGAGGAGTTGACTGCAGTAAGTAATGGGGATTGTGAACATGGACATCTGTGCTTGCCTGCCTTAATACTGTGTATAGCTTCTCATTTTTTTGGGAGTATATCATTTTATAAATCCATTTTCATTCTATATATATTCTTCACTCACTCGCAGCCTCTCTGTTCAGTTCTCGACCACCGCTGTTCCTAGTACTTGTGTGTATGTGTGTCTTGTTGTTGTGTTATTTTCTCGTGAATATAAAGTAGAAAAACGAATAAAACACCAAAAGTGTTTTTACTATATTATCAATGAACATAATAATTCACACATTGTGTGCAAGCAACATTATATTATTATATTATAATATCGATCCCATTATCTCATTTACGCAAACGGCCAGCGCCAATCTTATTATGTCAATACCATAGTAAGTAGTACTACTACTACGTTTGGCACATTCCTATTTTTACCTTTTTTTATGAACCCTTCAAACTCACAAACATCCCATCGCATCGGCAATCCTAAAAGAACATTTTGGGAGCAGAGGAGAGCGCAGAAAGAAAAAGGAACGCATTTGTGCACGCATACTGTTTGGTTAATACTACCGTCTTCCCTGACGTTTATTTCATTTATTCATCATCTTCAAATCACAATCATCGCCACCAGCTGCAAGCAAACTTTCATTCTATGTGTTTATAGCATTATATGGGCCCCACTCCTCCTCCTCCTCCTACACACACAGATATTGGCCCAGTAATATAGAGCGCTATTAAATTATAGTGCCAGCAATCGATGAATATTTCATTTTTACTATATATGGAAATGGACATTTGAGTGTAAAAAAAGGGAATAGGAACGTGGTAGATGAGAGTGAGTATGAGAGAGAGGGGAAGTGAATTGGTGTGGAGAAAGTAAAACGGAACAAAACGCTGTACGGTGGTGCATGGTGGTGTGTATACTCTCCTCCAGGAAAAACCGATCGATCATCATGAGTTTATTGACAGTAGGAGTTGTAATGCCAAGAGAGATTGTGGGTGCTCCTGCTTTTGGAACGACGGGATTGTACACAAACTAATACTTTTACCCAGGGTAATTCCACTTTGCTAAAAACAGCTCAAGTGAGAGTAGTGGTGGCGTTTCTCCAGTTCCCTTCCCTCTCTCCCTGGATATACATATAGCCAACCACCACAACAGTTTTATATACATTAGAGACTATATAAATTGTGAAAAAGAGAGAAAGAAATATATATTAAGGCGAGAGTTGAGAGTGCTAACAAACTTTGTGCTCCACATTTTTTATTAATACAGAGGGAAAGAGAACATGTAGCCTTCATACCTGTTGTTGTCGTGCTGGGAGTACAGTCACTTTCATGTGCACTCTCTGTCTCCTCCGAGAAAGCTAAAATTACATGGTAGTAATGCGCACCACACACGACGGGGGAAAGGGAAATTGGACAGCAGAAGGATTTTTTTTAGAGAGTTGGGTATTTTCTTGTCAAAAATAACTGTCTTTATTTGGAGCCCGGTGATAATACCAAATTAAATGCAGTGTTGTTGAGTGTGTGTACTTGATATATAACCAGCCAGCCAGTGTAGAATACTTTAGTATTTTTTATACTCCCTCCTCCCCCACAGCAGATAATTATATAATAACTCCTTTTCGCCATTTACTTATATATATTCAGGATAACGTATACATTTCCAGATTTCATTCCAAAATTCGTTGTGGTTAGATTTTGATTTTTTATTAAGAGTTTTTCTATTTCTACTTACTCTCTATTATATTAGCTCTCAAGCAAGTACAAAAGAAAGACGAGAAACTCTTTTGCTACACTATAGATTTTATGCATTTTTGCCTATGTAGAAACCTGCTCAGTGCGATAACGATTATGCAATAAATATTGATTCACTGGAGGAAACGGAGCCTAAAATCACGGACGTTGAGCGTTTGTCGGTTATATTTATATGCTAAGAAAGAACTGTCAATAAACTCTCTTTGCAATTGGATTGCGGGAGGCGTTGTTTCGCATTTGCCTATATACTAAATAAGTAGTTGTCAAGTTGTCGCCATCTCTAGCACTGGTTGCACACGAGATTGATTTTTGGAACGTCTTTTACATATAATAACTGTAATTAAAGGGTCGGGTGCGTGCGGGGGGAAGAAATATAGTGAAATTCATAAACGTCCTCCTGTTACAATGACAAGATAAAAATACAGCAAAAATGCTACTAAATTTATATCAATGAGATCGTATGAAGAATAACTTTGATGATATTTTTACGCCTAATCAACATTGTTTAGTTAGACGCGATCGGGATATATATATACTTCTCTATTATTTTGTGCATTATTCGCCAATGTGCAGCGTTGACATTTTTGGAACTAAAACTAGTGAATTTGTGGAGTGAAATGCGGTTTTTGCAAAGTGCATTCCAACGTCAATCAGCAGTCTTCATTAATCAGTGTATACTACCAATCATCCATCGATAATTCTGCGATTTCAACAAGTCCAACAAGCTAATAAACACCATTACAAAGTTCAAAAACCGCTTTCTCAAGAGAAATACTTAAAAAAGTAAAAATGGGGACTTGCGAGCAGGTAAGCAAGCTGCGAAAATATTTTTCTATTCTTTCCGATACATGCATACATGGGGTGCATGATGATGTACGTGTTTCTTGTTTGTAGAGATGATATAGGTAGGTATAATATACAAAATTCAATCATGTAGTGTAGGATCCATTCTCTCATTCCATTTTACTCATACCTACAGGCAGACTACGCAGACTTGAGAATTGAGACTATATATGGAATTCTGTTAACACAAATACCTCAAGCACACATTAGTTAAATAGCATTGTAGAGTGCAGCACGTCATGATATGATACGCTAAAGATGCCGGTATTTGAATAACAAGAAGCTAGTGCGTCAAAGCAAGTCTTTAATGAACACTTAAAGAACAAAAATCAAGTTCGTCGTGACTCTAGGTATTCGGGGGGTTGCTAGTTAGTGTCCGTCATGATATGATCATGATCTTTCTAGAAGTACGGAGAGTTACAGTTACAACAATGACAAATGACAATGTGCAGCACACGCAGGATAAAACAATAATCATGTATGTACAAGAAGAAGAAGAACAAGTATTTGGTTTCACAAATTTTCCACATCGTCAGAATAACTGATAAAAGTAGATTTCTTGAAAGAGGTTGTTGAAAATTTAATAAAATTGCACAAAGTTGCAGAAGCACAATGTTTTATCAGTAGGGTGATCTTGACTAATGATGCATATCGTCAATTCTAAAAGTCATACTTGTTATGAAATGCAATGCAGTATAATGATACAACATTGCACTAGTGGTTACTTTAGCTTGAATTAGCCCAAAGATGGTTCTCAACAAGTTGTGCAACTACCTAAATTAGCCTAGGAGGAGTATATATACTAGCTTTAAAGATACATAATTAAGTATTACATCCATGATGATTATAGATCCAGTACATCCTGCAGACAGGTAAGTACTTGGTTGCTGATGCTGGTGCAATTGAATACAGTTTAAGGGATATACGTAT
>JAANSN010003381.1:0-18839 GCA_036850665.1 Dicranocentrus wangi | reverse complement strand
CTCTCTCTCTCTCTCTCTCTGCGAGCCGAAAACAATCCAGTCAACAAGAGCCTGACTGAGCCCATCGCCCGTTGTTGCGTGTACTACTATTACTCACTTACTCACTCACTCACAGAGCAGCTGTGTGGAAGTGTGGCAGAAGAGGAGAAGTGATATTTTATATAGGAATGGCGATGATGATGATGATGATGATGATGATCCCAGTGATATGTCCAAATCGAGTCAGAGCAAGTTTCCTAGTTTGCTTACTCCATTCCCCTATCCACTACTCCACTCTCCGCAGATGAAGAGAGCACGCATCAGAGCGAGCTCCATGTGCACACAAAGAGACTGATTTAGTATGCATACAAATCATCATCACATGTTCCTTTGTTTGTGTACTCAGCGACTTTTACTCTCTTGTCGTGTGTCAAGCGGAGCGGATGATCGAGGTGAAAGCAATAAAATAAAAAAGTCAGAGCTCACGTTGAAAATATCCATGCAAACTAGACTAGCCGACCGACGCTCTTTAATATTTTTGTCAATGTGGTGAAGAAGAAGAGACCGTCGTCGTCGTCCTTGGCTTGCGAGGAAAAAGAAGAGAAGTGAAGAGATATTATAGCATTTGCCACAAACGCGTCGTGGTTCAGATTGGCTGTGGGTGGATGTATGGATGATGGAGGGTAGGTTGGAGTTGGAGTGTGCCAATAAAATAAGCCATCAGGTAAAGTGGGAGATAAGTTGATTAGCAGAAAAGCCCGTCGACCGACACGAACGAACAAACCAAACCACCAGCCAGCACCAACCAAAACCCGGCTCAAAAGGTATGGCAGGATGATGAGTCGAGTGGGGGAAGATGCACACAAAAGGATCAAAAACTATCTGAACTTTTAGGAATGATATATGGAAGGACATAATAATAATATCGCCATATATATGTACATATCAGACTTCTGGTGTGATGATGAGATGATCTTTTTTTTAATAAAAAAAACTGCAAAGTCAAAATCTCTCCCTCCGTCTCCGTCCCTCCTCCCTGTCTCAGACTTTTTTTCTCCTGGCTGTGCTGTGCGGAGCTCTGAGCTGGAGACAATGGCTAATTGTTTAATTGCTCAGACAAGGACAGGAAATGAGGGAACAAAAACATGGAGGGCGTTTTGGAGGATGAGAGTGGCAGAAAAATATGAGTGAAGTAAAGCGAGGAGTATGAAAGCAGAAAAAAAGGGAAATGAGAGCTGTTTTCTTATTTTCTCCTAGAATATGATATATACAATTTTTTGAAGAAGAAAAGAAAACGAGACAGAACATCCAGAGAAACTCCGGATGCACCGATTAGACCGTGGTGGTGGCTTGCTTTTGCTTTGGATGCGCGCTGTGTGCTGTATGATATGCCACAATAAAAAAAGACAAGGTTGAAAAGCGAAGAAAGAAGGCGAGGAGGGCATGATATGATGAACATCATGGGCAGACGTCATCATATCATCATCATCACACCAAAAAAATATAAAAAAATCCCTCTTGTCACTCTCCGGAGGGATATGACTTATGAAGATTTTTTTGTAACTTTTTTTACCTTTGGTACAGGAGAAGACGGGAAAAAGGTGAATTGTATAATAATATATGGTATTATATGGAGCGTAGTATTATATATAATGCATAATGCACACGAGGTGGATTGAGATGATATTTTAAATATATAGAAAAAGAAGAGCCAGTTTTTATCAGTTTTGAAAGGAAAGGAAAGAAAATGGCTAGAAGAGATATTGTTGATTCATGGAAAATGCCGAGGAAAAAAAAACTTGTGACTAGATTCTTTTTTCTTACCACATCCTTTGCACAGAATGGACTCGACAGCTTTGGTATTTCTTTTGTTGGCTAGTTCAGGG
The DNA here is from genome assembly GCA_036850665.1 of Dicranocentrus wangi. Lineage (NCBI taxonomy): Eukaryota > Metazoa > Arthropoda > Collembola > Entomobryomorpha > Entomobryidae > Dicranocentrus > Dicranocentrus wangi. The sequence goes on along the minus strand of JAANSN010003381.1, from coordinate 16,974 downwards.
GAGAAGACTGCGACAAAATGATTTTCCACCTTGGCCGCAAACACAAAGTACTTCCGACCCGTTTTCACAGTGGCCCTTGGGGGCAGACATTTCCCAGCCACACCGCCACCACCACCACCACCACCCGCGCTACCACTATTCACAATGTTATTATGCGGGCCTACCACCACACGCCCGTGTCGTGCATGCCTACTATTGTCATAATTGTTGTTGGACTGCTGGGGCCCTCCCACAAGTTGCTGGAGTTGATGACTCCTCGCGATTCGCACATTTTTGCTTCTACTCCCACTCGCAAAAGTAGTAAAATTATTATGATTATTACCAACACTACTTGTAGACTGATAGTTTCTAATATACTGTTGATTGAACTGGACGGTTTGTGACAATGGAGGAGTCCGACTTCGGCTGGTGGCTGTGCTGCTGCTGCTGCCGCCGACCACTGATGTCGACGAGGAGGAGGAGGATGAGGATGACGGAGGCGAGTAGCCTCGGCGAGTATAAATCTGTTGCTGTTGTTGTTGCTGCTGCTGCGTCGTCTGACGGCTCTGGCTGCTCTGCCCTGGTGATGACGGCGACTGCTGACTATTGTGAAGGTTCACATGGTTCGAATGTAAATTGGATGATTTCAGACTAATTGTTCCACTACCACTAACCCTGGCACTGGTGCTGCTGGCGCCGCTGCTCAGGTGACTATTTCGCTGGTTATGATTATTATTACTATTACTATTAGAATTACTGCGTAAACCTAGAGCTCTGTTATAATTACTGTGATGATGATGGTTACTATCGACATTATTACTACTTCTGCTGCTGCTGCTGCCCAGACCGGTAGCGCCACCGCCATTGCTGGCCGTGCCGCCGGGGTGATTGCCGGGCTCGCTCTGGTTCCCAGCCGGGGAGGAGGGATTATCTAGGAACTGAAGTCGGAATTGCTTGCGTCGTCGCAGGAGCGGGGCATCCCCCTTGACGACTCGGATGAGGTCGAAGGTGACCCCGTAGGTGCCGTCGGACCTCACCTCGCTCCGAGATCGGGCCATGCCCTCGAGCACAAGGGGAGTGTCCCAGCCCTTGACCGTGATGTCTGTGACGTACAGGTCCGGCCAGGGATTGTGTCTGGCGGCGGACGGCCCTTCCAGCACGGGACAGCTGGAAACGCCCAACCGGCCCGCTCCCCTAATACCTAAAGCTGATGCGGCGGAGGCTGATGAAAACTGGGAGGAGGAGGAGGAGGTTAGCACCCCCGTCGTCCCCGGGAGGTATGGAGGACCAGGACCCATTGCTCTTGTGGGTCGACACTCAACCCGGAATGGAAATGAACTGAACATGAGTAAAAATAAAGAAAAGGTCCACAGGATCAGGATAATGTATTTCATCGCTGCTGTCGTCGTTGGGGCTCCACCGTGGAATCAACACCTGCTCCTCCAAATCTACAACAACACGGAGGAGATCCTGCTGCTCTGAGCCGCAGGCAGGGACCGGGAGACGGTGATGATGATGCTATTAGCGCGCTGCTGCTCTCCGCCTCTCCCAACGTAATACCAAATTCGTCAGTCCTGCAAAGTCTCTCCTCGCAACTTGGAACACGACTACTATTGCTCCTCCCACTGCCAATGTCGTCGATGACAGGCTTTTTTGACTTGCAGCACTTGCAACTGATGCACTCACAACTACAATAATGATTATTATAATTATAATAATAGCAATGGATAAAGTCGTCGCTACACAGGACAAGTTCACCACCACTTCCTCTTCTTCTATCCTCTTCGTCTAATAACTCTGTCAACGAGGGGGACGACCAGCAATAGAGCTGAGAATGGTCTTGTACCACCACCACCGTTTCTGCTGCTGCTGCTGCTGCTGCTGCTGATTCGGTTTCCACTGACTCTAGTCGTTGTCGGGGGGAGCTCGAGCTAAGTCTCTGGTTGGCTTCTTGTGTTTCTTCGGACGAATAATAATAATAATAATTTCTGTTTTCATCAGGCTTGTTTCGTTCGTGGTGCAGAAAGCAAAGGGATGAGAACAACATGATTAATTGTAATGATGGAAGTGGAAAAGAAAGTACATCAAGTTGTTGCCACTACTAATGAAGGAGGAGTCCAATGGGAGTAATAATGAGAAGCACTTGCAGAAGATCATTTGAAAAGTCGGTGATGATGAGGATGTTGATCAAGACTGGATTATTATGACTCTCTCGTTCTCTCTAAATCTCTCTTTTCTTATTTTAAGTAATGCAATTTCCTTTTTTTAGAGATTGGAATAATACAGCACACTCCACAGCACTGCTGCGCGACTCAGGTTCATCCCTTTTGCTTTTCTATCGTTTTCGCAACAACGTTGTATTTTTTGGCCGGAGCGAGAGCAGCTCGCCTCTTCCTGAAAATTCCTTTGGGGCTGCGGCGGCGACGACGGGAAATTTGTGGGGGAATAGTTGTCGGAAGAGTTCTCTCGGTCACGATAACTCAAGGAGGTGCATTCTTGCTCGGTTTTCGGTTTCATATCGGCCTGAACATAATATCCCGGCACTGATTTCAGACACGAGTAGTGTCACTTGCTCGAGATAAAAAAAGAGTTAATAAATTCACATATTTTTATTAGCTACCTGGCACCGGGGAGCTCACTCACAACATGTGTGTACAAACCAAACTATATACACACACGGAAGAAGAGAGGAAGTTAAAAGAGTTTTTTTTGAGTTTGGGCAGTGTCACAAATTTATATATATAAGCTGAGACAATCTTGCTATCGCTAATTCACACACAGAAGATGAGATTGAGAGACAACTACTTCACACCATTTCCATCAACTTCAGTTGTGTTCTCCTTGGCTTTTTTGCGAAAAAACACGAGTCAGAGTGTAACATTTGAAGAAAGGGAAGAAAGCAGGGGGATAATAATCTTGTAGTAGTTCGTGCCGTGTGTGATGCAGATAATATACTTAAATGTATATAATGTCTTAATATTGTTTTCCCTTTTGAACAAAAAAAAAACTTGTTCCTCTCGCGAGTCTCCTCACTTCTTCTTCTTCTCCTCGACCTCAGTGTACTTTTCCTGATTTAGTGACGGATAAAAGTGGTTGAGTACTAGTTAAATGTCTTATTATTCCCTATCAACACAGCTACTTCTGTCCTCTTGTCTCATATTAGCCAGAACTTTCCAAAAAAAAAAAAAACTTTTCTCTACACAACTCGTGTCTTTTTTTCCCCTGCTCCGCGTTCTGCTCTGACTTTTTCGCTTTGACTCTCTCAAACCGTTCCCTTGCCTTTTGCCTTACCGTCCTTTTTTCTCAAAATGTTTTGCAGAGTTTTGTTGAGACTGTGTGACTGTGTGTTGGAGTTCTGTCTGTGGAGTTGTGCTGTACCGATACCAATATAATATCCCTTCCTCGGCCAGAGGTTTCAGGCCTTCTGAAGCAGTAGTGGGAGCTGCAGCTGCTGCACTTTACTTTTTCCTTCTTCCACTTCCACCAACACCATCCACCACCACCACCACCATACCATTTTCACGTAGACTCACTCTTCGGGAGAGTAAAGTGTATTACAGCTACAAGCTGAAGCTCTCTTTTTCTCTCTCTCTCTCTATTTCTCTATTTCTCTATTACCATATAGACATACTCAACGCCACATTTACACATCCAACTTGTGTGTGAGCAGATAAAGCTTCACAGCCACAGCGCTTTACGATGAGGACGATGACGACGATGATGATGATGATGGCTCTCTGGCTCACATTTTATACACTTTACTTGACTGACTGACTGGCTGGCTTGAGTGAAGTGAGCGAATTAGTAGAAGGCTCTGCTGCTGCTGGTGTGGTGCTATGCACTGCACTAGAAGAAGTTGTAGTAGTATTACAGGAAGATTAAAGTAAATATTAGGGGCTCTATGTTACATTGGGCTGGTTTGATGGCTGAGCCTGATCTGATGATGGTTTAGTGCACGGGCCGACCGACCGACGAGGATGCAGTCAAAACGGAATCGTAGACATATAATGCATTTTTCTCCTTTTGTCGCGATAAACTTTTTTTTCTCTTCGTTCTATGTTCTTCACAGAAAAGCGAGCCTATTTTTCCCATCCGCATGTTACAGATTAACTTTTAATGCTTTAAACTCCTTTTGCTGCTGCAGAGAGCAGAAAAGAGGTAAAAAAAACATTTTTCGATATCTTCAGTCTGCATCGAAATGCAGGTCTACTTTTTTGAAAGGGAGGTAAATAACGTTTCTCGGTTTTTTTGACTGGTAGTAGGGAACCGGAGAATTTTGAAAAAAAAATGAATGTTCATCGAAATTAAAGGACGTAGAGGAGTAGATGACGGGAAAGGGTTATACATTTTTGGATACATATTTATTATGATTATTATTATTATGAGTTTGTAGATAGGTTTTTTTAGCTCGCTCAACACAGTTTCATATCATCAGTCACGGGATAAATATCCAAAGCCGGGCAGCCAAAAACCGAATAAGACTTTTTTAAAAACGTTTCTATCCCTTTTTCATAACAACAATATTAGCAGGAAATACATGAAATGTTTTGGGATGATCTAATATAAGGTATATGGTAGCGGGATGTGGATGAGGATCATCATGATGCTGAGGTTTATGGGAAACTTTAAATAATCTGTTTTTTTCTCTCGCTAACAAGCTTGATAAATTCAAAATGACGGTGACGACAACCCGGAATAATAGTGGGCTAATTTGAGGAAAAGCGGAATGATGAGAATATACCTATGGAACCACACGAGTTCGTCGGAGAGTTCATGAGGAAGAAAAAGATCCATATCCATATAACAAATTTTTTTGTCTTTTTTTATATTTTTCTTTCAAGAGAAAAACAATCTTGTTCCCCCTTTTCAGTTTAGCACTAATAATATGGGATTATTAGCCAAGATTTATTGGATGAATAAATGCTGGTTTAGCCTGCTATAAATGTGCATAAAAGACATATATATGCACATATTTTACCCTGGCTTGTTGGCCATCCTTCTTCCGGAGGAGGAGGAGGAGGGATAGGATAGCTCTCTTCTCTTTTGGCTTTGTCGAATATCACTAGGAAATTGTCAGTTGTTGAGTGAGCCTCTCGTAAGTAGCCAGCTTACAAAAAAAAAGTAGTTTGTACTTATATATTTTAAAAGGCTTGGATTGGATTGGAACTGAAGTGAGAGAGTGTTTGCAGTTATATAATATATAATATGGAAGCTCCTTCTTATAGCTCAAGTACAGCACAGCTTTTTAACGGTAATAATAATAATCACACAAGAGTTTTGAGAAGAGAGACGGGGGATGACAAGGGGGGGAAATGGGCGAGGGTGAACATGCTGATGATTTTCTTCTTCTTCTTGGTCTCCTTTGCTCTGCTGCTCTGCTTATTTTTGCTTACATTATAGGTTGTTGCCTTTTCATCGCACTTTTTCGTGGTTGTATGTTTGATTCACTTTGCGAAAAAAAGAAGACGCACTTGTCTCGCTCGCCATAACATTTGGGAAATGAAGAAGAAGAAGAAGAAGAATATATTATAAGAGGAGGGATGTGGTGGTGGAGGAATATGAGGAATATCAAAAAATGTTGAGTGTGGCGCAGGCTTTGTTGTTGGAGGAAAGGAGAGGATCTGCTCTGCAGTTTTCGTGGAAGTGCAAAAAAGTTTTGATAAGAATATAAAAAAAAATTAGAGGGTCTGCGACCTACATTCTTTTTTTGGATTGGAGATGGGCTGATTGTGAATTGGTATTGTCCAGAGCTGGATGATGATGAGCTATGAGCTGGTTGGGAAGTTGAAGTGGAGAAAACTAAAGGAGCTGTAAAGTTTATTTAAGATGGAAGCGTATAGTATTATTATTATTCATTTTGTGACGAAAATTGGTGCAAAATGTTTTCGGGGAACTTTCCCCAAAATGGATGTAATCATGCTATATACATATATCGTGATGACCGGGATGATTAAAGTTGTGTGACTAATCGTAACTTCTTGGGAATATTTAAGCAAGAACTTCCTTCCCAGGAGACAGACGCCGGAAGTTTACTCCGTTCTAGTAAAAATCTAGATTTTCACGCTGTCTCCGTCATTCAGAGTACAACCTTGACTTCTGAGTTCCCAATAAAATTCAATGTATGCAACGTAGTAATGGGGAAATTGAAATCGTGACAAACTAATCCAATATGTGTTATATTTGAACGACTATATTATATTAATAGCTTCTCAAACAGCTACACACTGACTACAGGTGTTTCTGGGCAAATAAATCTAGATTGAAGAATTTACCATGAGTGGCTGATTTTGACAACATACAGTCAAATTTCAACGTTGCTAAAAATCACGTACATACACCGGAAAGTATTTCACAGTAGGTTATTGCATAGTGCGCTGGGTAGAAGTTGGTACTGATCTAGACAAATTAGGTCGACACAGTTAGAAACCGTTTTCGCTAAGTTTTAACGAACTTCAATTCATTAGGGTCGAGGCGACCTGTACAACAACCAAAGTAAACTGCATTAAATTACGAAAACAAGTTCTCTTTATATCCATCCTCATAATACTCACAAAAATCATGCATATATACCTATACACCAAAAATAAGGGAATACAATTTGATTATCTCCACTTTAAGCAGCAGCTCCCCCTCCCATTCGCTTCCCCACTATTTTTACAACAAAAATCCTTTTACTCTTCTTCCTTAATAAAACTTGGTTTGCTTCATTGTTTTTATTTGGGATTTAGTTTAGCTGGCTTAAGACCAGTGCCACTATTATCGTTAGAATTTATGGCCAAGGAACGCTGCTAATGCTGGGGTGGAGGAGATTAAAAGAGGGTGCAAAATGTACAAAATGGATAAATTGCATCTTTTAGGCTCAAAGTTGTTCTCCTCCATGCCATGCTAGCGCATATAATAATATAGCTTACAAAATCCAAGCCATGTTTTTTTTTCATATTTTTTTTCTTCTTCTCTCCAACTCCAACCAACACAGCTCTCTTTCTTTATACAAGAAGTTTTCCGAACACTCCTCTGTTAAATTTAGATCTTCACGACGACGACGCTCGCTCTCTCGCTCCTTTTGCTACTTTACTACGAACGATGAGTAGTAAGTAGTAGTACGCGCCGCGCCGACTACTACTACTTACTACTACGACTACTATTACTACTACACGTCTTCTTACAACTCCTCGCAAATGTTTACTCTTGTCGCGAGTAAAACTTTTCTGACTCGTGCTGAGAGGAAAACGCACGTACGACGGACGAGGAGCAGCATGATGAGATGAGGGGGAAAATGCATCACGACGACTCGACATCGACATACACCTACAAAGCAAGCAAACCTATATACAATTGCGCGACGACGGTGGTGGCGGTGGCGGTGCACTGTCTGCACAGTAGTAGCTTTTAAAAAGAGGAGATAATAATTTGTTACATACAGAGCTCTCTCAAACCCATGCCTCCATTTCTGGAAGGAACTGTATGAACGACGCATAGAATAACGCTAAATGTTAAACACCGCTTTTGAAAATCAATTTTGATGATCAATTTCAACCCTCATCAAATTTTATAATTTGGTATGGAAGAATAGGCTTGCTATAGGTCCGAGAACTTCCGGCGACTTGGTCAAACTTGTCATGTGCGTTTCAGTTTACAGATCCAAATAGTTCCTTCAATCGAAGAATCGAAGTACACGATTCAAAAACATTCAAATTGTCGAGGAGTTCAGTCAGCGCAATGTATAACTTGAAAAAGCTCCAATTTCATGTTCCATGTTTATCCTCCTTCACATTCACTCAAGCCATGATGTATCCTTTCCTTTCTCTTTCCTGCATTTAGTTACTTAGTACCCACATGTCCCGCAATATAGAGCGAACGAAACATATGGACTTTAACAACCTTTTTTGGGGTTTTCAACTGGACCACTCTTTTAATTTTTTGGCTTGTGCCAACCATTTCCCTACTTATCTGCTACTACTCGCATGGCATATGATGTTGCTCCTCGCGCTAAAGTTCTGTCTCATCACATCATCCCAGAGAGGTGATGTGATAACTCGGGTATTTATCTTATAGACTAAAAGGTAAAATGAGAGTAAGTAGGTTCAAAATGTGTGTGTGTGTGTGTCGTATGTGTGAGGTGCGGGGCAGACGTTTTTACGAAAGATACACACAAACAACCGATCACAACACATGCACCACCACCACCACACGCTCCTCCAAAGCACACTTTCAGGGAGGAAGTTACATAAGGCATATACCTATATATGAAATCTCTGTTGGATATTATATTATACGAACGAGAGCCTATCTGTACGCCACCTCATCTTTTATACTCGACGGAAAAACCAGGAAACAGTTGCTTGTCGCTTTTTGTATTGTCCTCTTTAAATACAACCAGGAGGAGGAGGAGGAGGATTTGTTGAGCAACACTGCATTTATCTTTTTTAGATGAAGCCGATGAAATGCTTCAAGTTTGCCTTATTGACTTGACTTGTTTTTACATGTGATGGTGACTGATGATGAAAACAAAGATAACCAGAGAGGAAAACACCGCTTGCGTCTGGGGAACACAACTCCAATGTATGTATGTAGTCCGTCGACATTTGCTCTCTCGACTCCACTCAGAAGAAAAAGCTCCACTTTCGGGGTTGAACATCTCTCAAAACCTGGCCACTTTTCGGGTTTATGAGGAAATGGAAAAACAGGGAAGGTGGTGGTAATTTAAGCCCAGACCTGCATGCTATGTGAATATGCATGCGCACAGACAATATTTTTATGGAGTGTATGACTGCATGAGTGACGACAGGGCAAGAGACATGAGGGAAGAGAGAAAAAGTTTGTGTTGAAGTTGCAAATGTCATAGGTTGTCAATTTTCAAAAAAAAAATGTATCAAACAAGTCGATACTTGCCTCGCTTCCTCATGAAACAGTGTGCTCTACACTGACCTAACCTCATAGCTACCCAACCTTTTCGAACAGACATTCAAATCGGAAATTCATCTAATGCGGAATTATATAGGCTGGCATTCTGAACGTTTTTCAGACGACGTCTTCCTTGAACACAACTACCTTTTCAAGAGATCAACGCAGAGACTTTTAAAAACTTAAGCGTGTGGAATCACTGACAGAGGAACCCGATGAAGCGAGCTGGTCGTGACGCATGGCAGGATTTATATAATTCACCTTGTGGCAACACAAACTATACAAGTATACAACTTTGTGTGAGCTGGAGTTTCAATTTACTAGAACATAGGCTCATCATCATATCATCATGTTTCTTCGCGCGACCTAACAAAACTCCTCCAATTGCTCCTCTTCTTCTTCGTCTTCTTCTTCTCCCCTTCCACCACTTCCAAACTTTGCCTAGCAAAAAAATATTATTCAAAAAAATCGTCAAAAGTTGAGTTACACCATGCACCACACCACCACCACCACCGTGCACCGGCTTCCTCGAAATCAGTTCGGAAGCTGGGAAATTGGTTTAACGAATCCTGCTTAAACAATCAAAAAAAGGGAGGGAGTCTCTACGAGAGAAAAAAATCCTTGCCACATGCCAAGAATCCTTTTTTGTCTCCATCTTCCCAAATTTACGACGTCCGTTCCTTCCTTTCATCCACTTGTACTTTTCTAGTAAAAATGAGTGAATGGGTAGAGTGAAAAAAAAACGACGAGGAGTGCAACCATGTTTTCGCCACGGTTGAATAGTTAACGGGAAAAAAAACTTTGTGATAAGTGTCTCCTGAAGAAGAAGAAGAAGAAGAAAAAGGGGGGAAAATGCTAAACAACCGGCTGCAATTCTAAAATGTTTATCTCATCCAAAATAGAGAATCATTTTGGGATTCACTGTAAAACAAAAAGATGCGTATTTTAAAAAAACCTCAATAACCACATTTTGTTTTTCTCTGCCTTTTTCCACTAGAAAAAACTAATAATAATTCATGGTTGCTCGATCATGCGAATGCAATGACAGCAGGCAGTCGGGTCCAGCAGGGCAAGGATAAACGTTTGTCGTTTCCACTCTTTTTTCCTCATCTTCCACAAAAATCATTACATTTTGCTAAAAAGTCCCGATAAAAAGAGGTTATAAGAGGATATATTTTTTTCTGGTTGCGAAAAAAGAGGGGGTAAAAAATTATGTACTCTTGCATCTTCCTCTCCTCATGACACACAACTTTTTCTCTCAACATTTCCTGTAGATATCCTTGATTTCATTTGCTAAAGCTTCTCGAGACTTCCAAAAACAAGATTTCCGGAGATGTTGTTACAATTTCTCGAGTTGGAGGGAAAAGAGGAGGAAAATGGAACATATAATCCAAGGGAGTTCCGATAGATGAGAATAAATCGGGGGAAGCTGTTTTTATGAAAAATAGAGAAGTTGTAGAAGAGGGAGAGAGAGAGAGAGAGAGAGAAAGACTGTGTGTTTTCGTTCCGTGGATGTGGATACATGTCCTCTTAATGTAATTATACTCGTTGCCAAAAAATACTAGTTACAACTCGTCGAAGGACAAAAGTGGCGAAAGAAATATATTGTTCAAGGATTCTGTCATTCCATTTATGGGACATATTAAGTGACGACTCCAACGGTCTCATCCGGATAATTATTGTTCATATCGTTGAAGTTTTAGGGGGAGCAGCTCCATGAGGCTGAACACAACCACCCTTTCTCTATCTGCCTGGGATTCTTCCAGTCTCTGAGAGAGCTGAGCTGAGTGACCATGAAATATATATAGTGATAGTTTCCGGTAGGAAGAAAGTAGTCATCGTCAAAATTTTTCTCTTTTCAGTCCACAAACAGTCGTGTATGAAGCATGTGGGTTGGTATAAAAAAAACTACTAAGCAAATTTTTCGTACTGAAGACGTACAAATTTCGCGTTTATATAGCTAGTCTACGTTATTTTATCGGAAAAAGTTGAGGAAACCAGAATCGACGAACCAGCCAAGATACCAGAAACCCGAAGTCCGGAACTGTAAGACAAATTTCTCAATGAAGTCTCCTCAATCAGTGCATCGAGAAGAGGTTTTGAAACAATTATTTATTGCAGGGAAAATCGTAAACGTTTCGGCAGCCTTGTTTTCAGAAGCTTTTCTTCGTCACTACCAATTACGGATCATGTACGTACCTACATATCTCCATTCCTCTCGCCTCTCTGACTCGCCTATTTGACTCCCTCTAAAACTTAGTTCATCAGAATAAAGAGATGAACGAATGGAGCCAAACATTCTAAAGTAAAAGACTGGTTACTTTAAATATGGTTAAACCTCCGTTAAACCTTTGTCTTTTATACTCACTTCATCATGCTTACAACGCGGTCTGATGTTCACGTTAATGAATCTGAGGTTAAGGAACAGCTAACAGCTATTTAAGCTATATGTTTAAATTAAAATTACAAATGGCGTTACATTTCTTAAAATCAAAATTATGTAACAACTGATATGTAGATATACGTACTAGGAAAACCGGAGGGTTACAAATTACAATTAAGATGTTTGTCCAACAAGATGCTTCAAAGGGTTCGAACAGAGCCTTATCCACCAAGGAAAAGCTCCGAATTTTAGTGTGCCGTCATATTATTCTGATTCTGCAAGATTTTCAAGTGTTCAAGAAATGTATTTCTCAATCATTTATTAAAATTACTTGATTTTTTATTGCTCATATGCTCATTTCTATAATATTGTGTATTGATCCTCCTATATAGATAATCCAGTTCAGTAGTCTCGTATTTCCGACGTGCTTTCCTTTCAGCCAATTCGTTGAACTTAACTGTGTTCCAAGATACAGCAGGATAACATGCTCCCAAGGGAAGTAAAAGAAAATTCGAGTCGCTTTTGCGCAATTTATCAATTGAATAGCGTCTTCTCTGCGGAAAATTTCCCTGCTCCATAAATCTCTCACCGAATGCACTTTTTCAGTTGAAACTCCCGAGGAAACGTACTGAATTGTTTAAAATGAGTTGGTATAGCGGACCAAACCGGTTTACGACGGGTTTGAGCAACGGTGTTTGTTTTTGTTTGCAGTTTAGCTTTCTAATTTAAGGTGCAAGCTGAGGACTTAATGCTCCTGCGATGGAAAAATGGAGGAGAAAATGTTAATCGCCATCATGTGCGGAGAGAGGTTGTCGCCTCGTCCTCCCTCTTTTGCTTCCCTCCCACTCGAACTTCCATCATCAACCCTTTGACTTTGATCAATTTTGCTAGTGACCACATGAACACACATTTCAAAAATCCCAAATCATCTTGTGCAATAATAACACATTCATTAACAACAATAATACATTTTATTGCCAACATAACTCTTCATTGTTCATTAAAATGTTTCGTTTAGATTATTATTCCCATGTAGGTTTTCATTAGTCGCAACCACTAATGATGATTACTCTTAACTTTAATAACATTGTTACCATTATTACGTATGCAGAATAATAACACATCAAATCGTACAAGTACTTTATATATGAATATAATAATAATAATCCACAACGTGTTGCATTTTAGGTTTTTTGTCCGTCATTATTATGTTACCTCTGCTGCATAATTTATCGTAGTTAACCTAGACTGAAATAGAATTAGGGGTATTCAGATTTTTTTATACTTAAATGTGTGCTTTTTTCCACATCCCCGCTACATCTCATATGCACATGTCGGTTTAATAATTTTGCTTATTCTTTTGACAAAAATATCATAATAATTAAGCATTTCGTTTGGACATTTGATATATCGGTTAAACTTTAACCGTTAAAGAACAAGTAACCTTTTCTTTATACGTAATCAATAATACACATGATTCATGTAATTAAGTAATTAAATGGTACTAAATCAAAAGGCCTTTTAAAAGTCCTTTCTGGATAATATATAAATTGCTTTTTCCAGCTACAACAATAATTACTGAACAGAGTGAAAAAAGCTGTCCAAAAACGGTGGTCTACTTGGGAAGGAAAATGATGTTAAATGCCTACTTTAATAGACCAGGGGGACATATAATATACGGTAGTTAAAAATTTAAATACGTAATAAATAACGACCACGAGTATGATTTCAACTCTTTAAAGCCAAGACACTTTTGCGATGCGATATATATATTGTAATTGTAACGCTACTTATAAAAGTTTGAACGTGAGCCATGAAATACGTACATCAGTAGATAGTGTATATTTTCAATTCTGATGAAATGCAATACAAAAAGTTGGTAACGGTAAATATTAGTTAGATAATGTACAACAAGTCTATGAAAATGTCTAACTTCATGAAGCCCTGTACCACATCGAAAACTTGCCTGATATATAACTAGCACGCAAATTGTGATTATCTTTCCAGCAAAAGAAAAACGGAAACTTTTTCCTAATGAAACTTGATAATGATATACGGAAGTGAAAAGGACGGCACTGAAAAGTATATTTGAAACCGAACAAATAATAATAATTATTGTAAAATGTAATAAAAGGGATCATGTATGCAAACAGTTACAGTTGTTTCAGTCGATTGGTACATCATCATCATCTCAAAATCCAGTAATATTTTCTGTGTAATATATTGAATATATTTTTTTTAAATAATCGCAACGTATTGTTGTTGTTCTTGTAATATATCCGTAAAGTCATTTCAATGTCTCAAAATGCTAGTAGATTAAATAGCAATGTGCCTATTTTTTTTAAAGATTATCCCTGTATGAATTATACTTTTTATCCATAAAATGGTCTGATATGTCATTCATATTGAAACATTAGTTAACCTAGACCAATTAACATAGACGTATTGATGTAATAAACACAATAGTTTATATATTATATATATTTATCGATTATTATTATTATTACTTTTATGATTTCAAAAAACCAACAGGCCTGCCTGGGTGAAAATTATGATTTTTATATGCCACTTTAAAGTTAGCCATAATATATATATATATGTTTATAAGCACATATATCAGCCATCCGCATTATTCGTGAGAAACCCTAACTATATAATATTATATCCTAAGAAGTATTTTTTTTCGTATTTAATTGTAAAACTCTCATCTGTCAACTTGTACAAATCAATAATATGATGATACGATAGCTATTATCTGTCCGCAGCCTAACCTGGCGCACAATGACCAAGCACACTTCTCCTTTTTTAAATGGCAAACACACTCAAGCAGAAAATGAGCAACAACACCTCACTTCATAATATTATGTAATTTTTTGACGTTTTTCAACTGTGGATCCCGATTGCCTGTTAGTATTGATTGAACATTGAGTTGATATATATATCTTCTTCGATAGTTCAAAAAGCTATAGTATATTCTTAGAAAACTAGTCTATGCCAACACTGAGGCGTACGCTAATTTATTACAGTGTAAATGTACAACATTGTATATTCATCTTGGTACATCTTGTTTTATACTTAAAAACGCAAAAAAAAGAACCTTACTATCAAACTGTGTAGGGGGAGGGGACGTGGAGTTAACATTGTTACACAACTTGGGGGCCTGATGATGTTTTGGGGATTGTATGGGAGCAAAGTCGTCTTCGTCTACATTCATGCTTTGTCAAGTGTGAATCTGCAAGACGTTCTATAAATTGCAAGAGGTTCTAGCGTGTGGAAACAAAAAAAGATCAAAGTCACTCTTCTTAGATCATGTCAAATTCTTACTACCCTGATAAATGCGATAATTCTACAATAATGCTTCTTGTCACATGTGGTACATAATATTTGGTGACTACCATAGGTATATATTGTGAACTTTTCCTTGCGACGACGTAAAATATATAGAATGCCGTGTGTGCTAGCTATTACGTAAGGATCAGAAGGATCGCCTAAACTGATTATACTCCAAACTGTTAAGACAATCACAGATTTTGTATGAAAATGCGAAAAATTGTTGTGTGTTGTTGCGACAATCGAATCTGGCGACTACATTTTTCTACCTAGTTCTACTTTTAACCTTACTGTACAATGATGACAATTTTTTTTCAAAGCATGAATACAGCCACATCATCATCATCATCATTTCGACTAAAAAATATACCTCGAATCAAGGACTGGAGAATTTAATATTTTTTTAAAAAATTTTAATGTAGGTACGGGATCGGAAGCTTGATGGACTCATAAAAATCTATCCGGCATATAATATGATTTTTTTCACATCTCATCATGATCCTAATCCTGCAGACTTCCATGCAGCTCATTTCATATAGCACACCAGCAGCACCACCCACACGATTGTATAAAGTCCATCACAACAAATAGTATATATTTTTTTCTGTTTAAAAGTCCAGGTTATCATATAATAGCATCCGTAGTAAACATTCAAATTCACAAAGTCTGATTGTCTGAATCTTGTAAAATAAAATATCAATGAATGTCTGAATAATCTGAGAGAGAGAGAGGGGGATATTTACATTTTTGACAAATTGGAATATTTTGGTACACCTTGATTTTTTTCTGGGCCAACCTCTTACATTTCACAACAGTAGGTGTATTGTATTTGGTTTTATTAGAGCACCCACAGTAAAAGAAATAGTTGACGGAGGATATGGTTTCTTTTCTCTTGATAAGTCAGACATAAACAGTGTGGTTTCGCATGCACCAGGAGGAGGACTTGCTAATTTCAATGAATATTTTTTTCTTTAAATATAACACCAAAAACCACTGATGCATGCATAACTCATTTTGGTTTGTTATTATGTCGGTCAGGAGACTTAAGGTTAAATATATAATATAGCGTAGGGATTCTAACCTGTGATCATGTTACATGTAACACGCCGAAGAAATTCTGAGATATCATATCAGTCACAGTTTAAACAAAATCGCATTCTTATCCAGTTACAATCGAGTTGGATTTTTAAGTTATTATTTTACGCCATATTTTGACATTGAAATTACTCCGTTGCCGATTAAACCTTAACCCATAAAATGGTTTACTGAATTAACCTGGATTACAAATAGCATTTCGGAACATTTGCAATTCCTTTAGAGGCAACAAAACTGGTCATATATGGCGCAAATGGTAGTAGTTTTTGTATATATCTACCAATATCCAATATTATTATACAAGCCTGTATGTTGGTAGAAACACATTCAATTCCCTTTGTCGTTCCATCCACGAACCGCACCGCACCGCACAAACCGGCAACTTGTTGAGTGTGAAAGGTAACTGTCGTCGTAAAGCAAGTCGTGATGTTTTGCTGGGAAAAGGGAGGAAATGAGCGAGACGAAAAAATATTGAAGGATATACACATTTTTTTTGTTATTATTAGTTTTGTTTTGTAGTAGTAGAGCTGTTGTGTCTGCGATCCGTTTGCTTTGTTGGTGACATGACAAAAAACACGAAGTGGTAGAGAAAGGTGGTGATATTTTGCTTTTTGTTGTTGATTCTTCGGAATGTTAGATGTAGGAATAGGGACCTTCGGTTAGAGCCCTACAGAGTAATAGTCAAGATGGGTCGTCCTTATTCGTGATGCTCTGGTTCATTTGGTTTTGGATGGGGTTATTGGCAACCGCGGAGGATACTGGAGCTGGAGCAACGCCTGGAACAGGATTAATAGTGTTTACCGCGGCCTCTCCTCGATTTGGTTTGTACTCTAATCCCGGATCAAACTGCATCAGCACGAACACCTGAATCATTCAAATAAATAGTGTGCTAACTGTTAGTCTAGTCTGTCTGTACAGCACAGCAACCTAATTTATGGTCGGAAAAAGGTGGTGGCCATATGCCATAAGACCTGTCGGAATCGCTGGGAAAGGCATGTTGGATTTGGGGAACGAACCACTTTGTGTCCCATAAAAACTCTGAGGAATTTATGGTGTAACAACCATAATATGTCACATCCAAAATCCCCAAACAGTTAATACACTGCCTGAGAAATTTCTCACAGGGATTAGCTGGCAAAAAAGGAATTTATGACTGTCGGATTATTTTCGAGAGTGTCGGAGAAACAAGCTATGAACTTGAACTGCATCTTCCTTCCCAGTGATTCCGCTCAGTAATACGTACGAAATGACGGAAGAATTGTACCTGATCGGAGGACAGAATG
>JAANSN010003380.1:0-18839 GCA_036850665.1 Dicranocentrus wangi | reverse complement strand
ATCAATAATTCTGAAATTGGACGGTCAGGTCAGGTCAAAGGTCAAGTCAAAGCATTTTTTCAACTGACAATAAGCTGTCTGGTCAGCTCTGTCTGTCTGCCTGGTCAGCTTTTTAACTTTTTAACAGCTTTAAAACTTTTCAGCTACGTTTCTAAAAAGCTTACATCTCTTTATTTCATCATTTTCTTGTGTTGTGTATTGTGTTGTGTAGGCAATGTCTTGGCGAGGCTCTGGCAAGGGATACCCTATTTCTATTTTTCATTGGACTCCTCCAAAAGTTTGAATTTAAGCTGGACCCGAATAGCACGCCAAAGGAACTAAAGGGAAGTCGTACCTTCGTATCGGACCCACCTCCGTACAAGGTCATTATCAAGCAAAGGTCATCATGATTTAAAATATATTTAAATTAACAGGTATAAAAGGCAAGGGAAACTTGTATCTTTAAACTCTCATTTTGTTGTAGTCACAAGGTCATAATAATATATAGTAACATGTTTATTCCAAGTGGGTCTCTTTCTTAATCAATTTGCGCAAAAAACGAGAAAATAAATGAATATCGTGGGTGGCTTATTAAACAGGAGGAGGAGGAGGAGGAATGAGAAATATGGATTATTGCTTAATAATATTCTCTTTAAAAAAGTTAAACTGATTTGATTTTCTCTGGAAGAAATGCTTCAAATCCGACTCTGCTGCATGCTTGCGCATTGTGCTTACGCAATACTCCAGAAAAGCGATAATGCTCAACATGGGCATTAAATAATAATCAGCTCGCTCTGCTGTCATATTATGTCAATACAGGCAAGCTTTTCGAGCATTAATATTACCAATCTTAATGTCGGTCGGTCGGTCGGTCGGTGGTGGTGGTGTCGTGCTGGATATTATGGATATGGGGTTTATTATATGCTAGTCGGAGGCGAATGCTAAAAATTGTATGCGACGAGAATTGATTTAAAAATTAAAACGTGTTTCCAACTAAACTACTTATCCACGCTCTTACATATTAGTGCTGTGGTGACTGTGTTTGACTGATGCGGGAATTGAAGCAAACTTGATGGAGTATAGCCATCATTATATAACCAGAAAAGTCGATACCCCAAAGGATCACTTAAAAATTAAAAATAATGTTTTTCCAACCGACCGACATAGTAAATTTATTTCCTCTTCTGGGCAAAACCAGAGAACAGGAAGCATAAAATTCACTGGGCAATAATATTCAGTAAATAATGAGCACGCCTTTTCGCTGGAGCTTGACTAACCTCAGCTCGTGCTCGCTGCCAATCTTAACGAATCGATCTTATGGTCTGAAAATGAAGTAAAATGCCGGGAGAACATTTTGGCCATGTATTTTTGGTGTACGCACGTACTGACTTTGGGGTGTATTTTTGGTGTAGTTGGGGCATTCTATAGGGTTGATGATTGAGAATATTTTATTACTACCGTTGTGATGTTCTACAGATAGATTGGGTGGGGGTTTTGACTGAGGTTAGTTCGTTCTTGGTTGAGTTGGACAGCCAGCTATGTTATTTCCAGCTTGGTGGACTTTTTTTTATTGGGATAACGTATATGAGTTAAAATCTGACAAGCATAAGCAGGAAGGATGATTCCCTGCCGTGCACCTGATTAAATCCGTGCATTTTTAATGAAAGCAAAAAAGCTTCGTCGTGGATCATGATTGCATTGGCGAAAGTTGGCGATTTATGCGGAGCACATTGATGAGAATAATAATTAATTAATAAGGCCCACATCGGCCACATCCTTCAGCTCTCTGCTTGTTTTTCCAAATTCCGAATTCGCTTGCTTGTACACATAGCCAACCTTTTGAATAATTTCGTTTTTTTCATTATGCCCAAGTTGGACTACATGAAAGCTCACTCCAATTTCGCCAATCTCGGATTTTATTGCCGAACACCAACATTTTGGTTTTAATTCTTCTGGGGGCACCAACTCAGACTCATCACCAATCACCACATAGTCAGTCATATAGTCATAAAATAATGCTGATAGCAACAGGGCTTTTGAAGGATTTACTCAAAATCCGGAACAAACTCGACTTTGGCGGCGGCGTCCCTTTCCGGTGGAACGAGGCTCAGTTCAAACTGGAGCCGAAACCCGGGTGGAAGCTGAAGCTGTACAAATTGCGCCTTCTGATTAGCTGGCTATATCTGGCTCTGGCGCTAGCTCAAATTGGTGTCACCTGGAACGAGGCGAAACTCTTTGTGAAAACGTTCAGCGTCGGGATAGTCGCCACGTTCGTGATGACCTCTGCCACCTGCGCCGTGTCCGTTGGGAACCCAGCCGAGGTTTCCAACTTGTTCAACTCGATGCTGAAGCTGGAACAACGGCTTCCAGTCTTCGGAGTACAACACATGACGAGCCAGGTGGACCGCTGGGTGAGGAAGCTGACCCTATTCATCCATTTGGAAACGGGGACCCACGCTCTGGCTGTGGTGGTCCTAGAAATGATTCGGAGCCCCTGCATGCCCGTCTACGTTGGCTACTGGTTGTCGGAGCAATGCGATCCTCAAAACCTTGGAGTACCTCTGGCTCCAAGTTGGAGTGCGACAGAGATCCTGGGCAAAGCACAGATTATATTGGCATTCCAAGCGAATCTGACCATGTTGAGCGGTGGGACCTGCTTCCTGATTGCGATGCAAGTGTACCTTCAGGGAATGTGTTTTGCCCATTTCATTTCCGTTTATGGACGGGAAATGTCCGTGTTGAGCCCAGCCAACACTCCCAAAATGAAGGAGCTGTGTGGAGCCTATCGCCAAATCCAAGTGATGCTCAACCAATACAAGTCTCTGTACTCCCACCTCCTCGCCATCCTCATCATGGGCTTTCATCGGGGTGGAAGTCGCCTGCTGGGTCAACTCTGTCAAGTTCCTTGGGGGAGGAACGTCATCATCGTCAGGGGAGGGTGCTCTCGGTCTAAACTTGCTCTACTTGTGGGTTTCCATTGGCTGCGTGATTGTGGTCATCGTGTCCTTTGGACAGTTGGCAGGGGTTTCCAGCAGTGGAGAACGGGCTCATGCGGCCATTGCGAAACAAAATACGGAATTAATGAGGGATTCTAAATGGTTTGCCCGGTTTTTCAGAGCGAGCCCTCCACTCCGTATTCAGTTCGGGGAGAGCAACTACCTGGACAAGTTGACCCCCCTTAGGGTCCAGGAGTTTGTGGTCAATCAAGTTGCAAACTTGCTTTTGTTGGACTAGCCAAATATAATATTATTATTATATATCGTGTGGTTGTGGACTTTCCACGAAAATATAATATTTAAGTACATCATCATTCATTAGCCTGTATAGCATCACAAGTTAACATGGAAAAAAATAAAGTAAATGTAAAAAAAAATATGAAGGACATATATCAAATCCATAATGACGCAATCACACTCGTCACCACCACCACCACCTCTCTGACATTTAGAAATGACCTTCAAGATATTATATATGTACAAAGTACAAAGAAGGGGATTGACCAAAAAGTTAAAAAATATTTCTATGAACGGAAATCCAATCCATTGTCTTGTTTTTCAGAACAAAAGAAGAATTGAATAAATGTCCTCTGGCATTTGGCCAAGAATAATAATAATCCTCGGCGAGTTTCTCTTCTTCTTTTTTTCAAGGTGTATAATATACGTACCTGAGTTTAGTCATGTTAGTTTAGTATCGCATAATATCACCTCTTCTCCACCTCCACAGTCCCACTGTTTCTCTAAATACCTATACTACCTACCTACCTACTTACTCATTTTTTAATCCCTCTCGTGATTATTGAAATGGGGGACCATGGGGAAATCCCAAGGGACCAAATCCTTTTTGAGCTGTTTGGCACCCCATTTACCACGCCGGATATGATCCTGGTGGCAGCCCTCGGCTTCATCGCGTACTGGTACTTTATCCTTCGGGAGGAGGAGCCAAGTCCGAACGCCAATAAGATTTTCAAGTTTGAGGCGGAAGCTGTGTACAAGTAAGAAGAAGCTTCAGGATAAATATTTTTTTTAAATACATATATTATGTGACATTTTTCTGAAAAACTTCTCTTTTGATTTAGAACTCCTCCCGTTTCTGAGGGGAGTGGCTTCATTTCCAAAATGAAAGCCGACTCTAGGAACATTATCATTTTCTACGGGAGTCAAACCGGAAACGCTAAAGAGTTCGCAGGACGCCTGGCCCGAGAGGCCCAACGGTACGGGATGAAGGCCCTCGTCGCCAACCCCGAGTTTACCAACATGGACGACCTCGTCCACCTCAAGGAGCTCGGCAGCCACCACCTCGCCCTCTTTGTCACCGCCTCGTACGGGGAGGGGGAGCCGACCGACAACGCCCAAAAGATGTACAAGTGGCTCGCTCAAGGAAAGTTCCGCCTGGAGGGGCTCCAGTACGCCGTCTTTGGCCTCGGCAACTCCCTTTTCGAAACGTTCAACGCGATGGGGAAGTTCGTGGACCGGAGGCTGGCCGAGCTGGGCGCCACCCGCCTCTTCCCGCTCGGCCTCGGCGACAACGGGAACGGGCACATTGATGACGACTTTGTCGCCTGGAAGGAGTCCTTTTGGGCGGGGATTTGCGAAAAGTTTGGGATCGATCCGAGCGTCAACGACGTGAGCATCCGGCAGTATGGGCTGGTGACCCACGAGGGAGGATCCATTCCACCCGAAAAGATTTTCATTGGGCAAATCACCAACCTCCACAGTTTCCGGCTGCAGCAGTCCCCCTTTGACCTTCGCAATCCCTTCCTGAGCCGCATGATTTCCAAGCGGGAGCTCCACTCGGGTGGAGGCGGTCGCTCCTGCATGCATATCGAGTTTGACATTACCAACTCGAACATCATGTACGAGGTCGGGGATCACATGGGGATTTACGCCAAGAATGACCCTGAGCTTGTGGAACGGTTGGGGGAGTTGTTGGGAGTGGATTTGGATGACCTCATTTCCCTGGTCAACTTGGATGGTTTGGGGGAAAAAAATAAATAGAAAACTCGCGTTTTTATAATTGGATTTTAATAATTTTTTTTTTGGTTTTTCAGAGGACTCCCCAAAAAAGCATCCCTTCCCCTGCCCCTGCACCTCCAGAACCGCCCTCTCCTGCTATATCGACATCACCTCCCCTCCGCGAAGCTACATCTTGAAGGAACTGGCCGACTACGCCTCAGCCGAGGCGGAGAAGGAGCTGCTCAAACTGCTAGGGGGAAACTCGGCCGAAGGGAAGGCGAAGTATAAGGAGTGGGTTGTGGCGGACTGCCGGAGCATTGTGCACGTGCTGGAGGACCTGCCCTCCGTCAAGCCACCGTTGGACCTCCTCCTCGAGTTTCTACCTCGGCTTCAGATGAGATACTTTTCCATTTCCTCATCCCCTCTGGTAATAAAGTCTGAATTCATGAGAAAAAAATTATTTTTAATTCTTTAAAAAAATAATATTATTTTTTGCTAATTTTTTTTTTGAAAGGTTTATCCCAATTCCATTCACATCACGGCGGCACTAACCAAATACGCAACTCCAACTGGAAGGATTAACAACGGGGTGGCGACCACCTTCATGGCTGGAATTGAACCTCGACCGCTGGTTAAAGGTGGAGCTGGAGGTGGCGGCGAAAAGAGCTTTTTGTCATCTCAATTGATTCCTATCTTCACTAGACCATCCCAGTTCCAGTAAGATAGAATCAGCATAGCAAAAAAAATCGAAAAATGACAAAAAAAATTTTTGTGGAATGAAATATTATTATTATCATTGCTTTCTTCAGACTTCCAGTCAAATTGGAAACGCCAATCATCATGATCGGACCCGGCACCGGGATTGCACCCTTTCGGGGATTTCTCCAGGAGCGGGAATTCTTCAGCTCGGAGGGAAAACCCGTTGGAGCCAACTACTTGTATTTTGGATGTCGGAACCAGGCGGACGACTTTCTCTATCGGGCCGAGTTGGAGGGCTATGTTCGAAAAGGGCTTTTAACGGTACTGCAAAAAAACTCTATGCAGCGAGTAAATTTAATATAAAAAATTGGATAAATAGAAAAAATAAGGATTTTTTTTTAAATTTCCAGTTGCACGTTGCCTTTTCACGGGATCAGGAGGACAAGGTCTATGTCCAGCACCTTCTGAAGCAGCAGGCGAGCCAGATATGGAAACTGATTGGAAAGGACAATGCTCATGTCTACGTCTGCGGGTATGGCAACAATGTCGTTGAAATATTTTACTTAAAAAAATAAAATGTAGTTTTAGTTGGTTGGTAGTGCAAATAACCCTTGTGTTGATTTCTCTCTTGGTGAATTTTTTTTCTTCAGGGAAGCTCGACATATGGCTAAAGATGTCCATGACACTATCATCAATATCATTGCTGAGAAAGGGGGGCTCGGGGTTGGGGAAGCGGTGGCCTACGTCAAGGAGATGGAAGCGGAAAAGCGCTACTCAACTGATGTTTGGAGTTAAAAAAAGAGGAGGAGGATTTTTGGACACAACTTTACAATCATTCAAAACTACTTGAACTTGATTTTTAATGATTATATTATACCGTTTTTTTGGCTCACCATTTATTTAAACAAGAGATAAGAAGTAATTTTAGGATTTTTTGTTTTTCAGCTCGAGACATCATTTTTGCAAAAAAAATTGACAAAATTGTTATTATTCGCCATGTCGCTCAAATCAAAAGTCGCATTTTCAGTCTTACTTAATTTCAGAAACAAAAGGTTTTTTTATTTTAAATTGTTCAAAAAATTCTTAATATAACACAACTTTTTTTGTCAACAATCCCATTGGATATACGTATATATATATGAAATAAAACTATAATCTTGTCCAGATTTAATCTAATCTTGTCTCATATCCTTCTTGAGATATATTTTTTGGGGCTATAAAGTTTATTATTTGTACAGAATTTGCAGTGGATTTTTTAGTACAAACAAACTTGATGTTTTTTAGTAATTTGAGTGCACCATATGAGGGACAAAAAATAATGGAAGTTTTAGTATAATTAATATTATGTTAAATTAGCTAGACCGACTGACCGACTGACATTCCTAGTGGTTATTTAGACATTCATTAGATACGGGATTTTACATATTACATTCCATTTTTATTAAACATTTTTTATCATTATCATTAAAAAACCAAGACAACTCTACAAATACCAAGATACACCGGGGCTGCGGGGACATCAGTGTAACATGTAACCCTTCTTCTTGTTCCAAAAGTCGGAAAGGAATACGATAAACGGTGTGGATTATTTCTCAAAGCTTCCCGGACCTTCAGGATGTGAGTCGGCTGACCACTCCATGACCAACGAGCATTCTGAAGAAAAAAATTGAATAATTAGTGTAAATAAATATATACATCCATGGATTTCGAGCAACAACATCAGACTATATTGTTTTACGAGTTTTGAAATTATATTTTGTATGTATGCCTTTGTTTCCACGATTCCACGCTGATTTCACCTTCACACTCAACCTGCCGGTGGGTAATACTTCCTCTTCTTCTGGTCCAAGGTTGCTGCCAATGTAGAAACAGATCACCGACAACTCCCGTTTCTTAATGTTGGTATAGAAGCGAATCAGGAATTTCGACGAATGGGGTCCTTCTCCTTCTCCTTCAATAGGCAGAATTATTGGTTCGAAGACTTCAGTATAAACCGAGTTGAACCACCGCGTCGTCAAACCTCATGACGTGTCTCCTCATGACGAATCACAATGCTTTCAGGTATGCGTCTCACTTCACAGGACCCGTCCCTAGACCATCCTCGAGGACATTTAACTGCCACATGAGTGTATGATATGCAGATTTATAATTGGTGTTGTGATAAACAATGACTTCATTGTTTATCTGACAATATTTCTTTTCAGCGCTTTTACCACGCGTATAGATGGTATGCTGAAATGGTGTACGAAAACGATCAGGAGAGGACAATGTGTAAGATATAACATACCAAAAATATACTTCAAAGATCTTCAAAATCGAGCCTTAACAACCTAGTCTTTGTTTTTTCTAATACAGTAACTCTTGCGGCATGCATGAATGGAAAGCATATTTACAAGTGCTTGTTTGGAATACAAGAAATTGCGAAGTATCTGGAAAGAAACCTGGTGGATGTTGTAGTAATCAATTATGACACATACCTTAATACGGAGACGTACGTCAGCTCTGTCACTAACCAAACCGTACATCGTCATTCTCTATCCAGAGGAAATGCGAATGGTGACAACTTAGTTATCGTAAGTCAAACTAGTACAAACGACAATGCCATATGTATTTCGTTACAAGCGTATGTCTAACGTTTATTATTGATATCCGCAGAACGGGATCGTCCATCATTTTGTGCAATGTAGACCCTTCTTGGAATGGCTCCATGACACACATAATAACACTGTATGTGCTATCCGAAATAGTTTATGTACGCGAGGATTTAACGACCTAAAACTCAGAACCGTTGCTGACGGAATAGGAGGTATTTCCACATGATTGTATGTCGTATATCGTGCTAAAATATCAAGCTGAAATTTCATGCTAAAATTTCATGCTACAATATCATGTTTCCTATTCCAGCTATTTCAAAAAAAAAGCTACCCGGCCTTTCTTTGGAGGTCCTAAGAAAGCTAGGAAAATCCCCAACACAGACGAGAGCCGGGCGTAGTAAAGTAATGATTCTGATGATGATGACGTAGTAGCTGATTCTGTAGTAAAACTTATTCATTCTTTATTTAAAGATGAATTTCCTTATACAATATCTCACGACGTAATTTTCTACGAATTCATTATCAGTTACACAATTCATCACCAGAACGTATAATAAACAACGTGTTGATGTAGTAGGAGTAGATCCATAATATATTAACCAACATTCATGGTTTCCAGTGGTATATTTCACTACTCAGCTATCTCGCATTTTCAACGTATAATCTAACACGGAATCTTTTGGTTCTAAACCAGTATGTATAAAGATCTACCGAGCTCTACCACACATCGCTATTAACTAATACGTGCATGTTTGTGAACAAATTTATGCGGTCTGACCAAGCTTTAGATAAAACACAGCACTTTTATTATTGTGCCACGAAACCCGCTTTAATTCTATTCAAACAAGCAACACTCCTATACGCACGTGCGGCTACTATTGCTAGGTTACTACACTATGTGTTTTGTTAGAATACGAACTTTAGCAGCGTTGGAGTGACACACTTGGGTAATATCTTTATTTGTGTTCCGACTTCTTGATAAACAATGGGTAACTGCTGCTTCCGTCTTCCATTCGGGGGGAATGCCGTCACTACAAACCAGTTTGAATGAGGCAGAGGAAAAAGAGCCGTACGAGCACTTCGCCCAAATACCACTTACACCACCACTTGACCCTGTCACTCATTTACTGGATGGCTTGTCAACTAGCCAGGCTTATTTGTCAGCAATGTTTCGACATGACCAACGTAAGTTTTTTTATAGCAATGTAAGCCAAGCACGATTTCCTTAATAATTTAAGGAACCAGTGAGTATACTAATTTAAATTACTTTCTTTAATTGAACAATGGAAACCTACTATAACTTGCAGTACCTACCAGCCACCGATCCGAAAACTGAGAGTGAAACCTCTCGTATTGCATCTCCGGATAACCAAAGTTCTTCTTTGGCGAATGATATTAAAACTCATGATGAAAACCAAACGTGTGGTTTGAGGTACCTGGATGACAGTTCAAACATTTTTTATGAACCTCACAATGACAGTTGCGCCTGTGGATTATGCTTTAGGGCCTACACCACAAAATGTACGGTGTTTGCGAAACGAGTAGGTACGTAATACTTATTACTGTATTGTCTTGTAACAGAATGTTTATGCTTGTCTACAGGAATGGACCACCATCAAATTCTTTCGTTCATCTATTCTCCAATGCTATATGCTCTATTTTGAAGATTATTCAGTGTATCGTCACATTTTGATCACCTACGATCATACATAAACATTTCGTGATATATATTACGTGTCTTGTCAATAGTTGTCAAATGCAAAAATTCACAAGTTGCAGCAAGTTTATCTTTTAACTTCATTTCATAGTTTATATATTCGAAAAACCTACCACCTAGTTCTCAGTATTCCCATTTTTTAAACTAATAATTTATAAAAATATTATTCAGCAATTCCGGATGCCAAAATACTTACCAATCATACCAAATATATATTACAGTGCAGTGCAAAACTTTAATTTGCTTTTGTTACGCTGTAGTTTACTGTCAATCTCGTGTACCTATAAAAATCGGTATTACGTTTGTATTACTTGTAATCATGTACCTTAAATATTTACTATTACAAATTAGGTTAGTACAAAATAGGTATAATAATTAATGACCATGTACCTGATATATTTACTATTTCAGGGAATCTAATATTTACTATTTCAAGTCAGGGAATAATATTTACTATTTCAGAGAATATAATATTTACTATTTCAGGGAATATAATATTTACTATTTCAAGTCAGGGAGTATCAAATGCAATAAATACGAGAAATGTTTAAAAAATATAATATAATTTGAGATATTATTGAAGAAGCTGTAACCTAAGATTTGTATTTTGCAGTAAATACCTTTGGAAATTATAATTTTTATCGTCGGGTCTGGGGGGTTTCGAAACCCGGTCGGGCGTCGGATCTGTGGGTTCTAACCTTCCCAAACCAAATGTGTACTTTAAGTTGGGAATCACATGACCGACTCTGTGTTGGTCCACAAAATGACGGTAGAGGCGTTCCGCTCGTCGGCTCAAAAACTCACAGTTGGGGTATCCCAGGCTTTTGCAAATGTTGACCCTCTTGACTGGACTAGAAAGAGAAAGAGGAAATAAGATAATAATATGTCATAATGTCATATTATTTTTATATCAAAATTAAAATCACCTGAATTCGCAGTCTTCTCCTTGATGAGCTTTCAACTTTTCCCGTGACATTGCGACCTTGCATCCCTGCTTCTTGTACTTGCAGTCCACCATCATTCCAGACAAAAATCTTTCCATGGCCCGATTCCGAACCTTATTATTGACCTTCAGTGACATCCTGCATTGAGGGCAGAGATCATCTACGGCCTTGGAACAGGTGTCGCAAAGGCTGTGTCCGTTTCCGCACTGCCAAATTTTCCCATCTGGGACTTCCAAACAAATTGGGCATTCGAGGAGCTCACACTCACGGGCTCCTTTCACCATCCCCCCGCCCCCAGCGTTTCCGCCTTGGCCTTGGCGTCGACGGCTATTATTGTTGCCCATACTACTGCTGGTCAAGGTTAAAAAGGTGGAACTGCGATGCGACACTTGATAATTCACTAACAATATAATATTAATATTTGAGTCGGACAGGTGTGGTGATGAAGTCCTACGAAATATATCAGCAGTCAAAAATTATATTAGTACACAAGAGAAGAGACAAGCTGACTGACATCAAAACCTGCCTGACGACACCTGAGTGACGTGACGGCGATGATAAGTGTATTAATTAAAAAATATTCAGAAATACGGATTTCCAGGCTTTAAGGTCTTTTGTATGTTTCCTAAAGACGCAGAATAGAAAATACTAAATCTGAATGAGTTGGCATGGCATTATTGCATTGATTGATATCTTACCATATAGAAGAGCAGAGAATATTTATTGTACTAGATGGAAAGGTTACTAACTATAAATAATCTATAGTTCACAGTTAGTACTTTATAAGTAACAATAAATCCTCTGGTAGGAAGTAGAGACGCATGCGCATACAGCGTTTTACTACTTACTACGCCCCAAGTCACCCCCGTGTCAGTTTCATTTCATTGTTAAAGTACTTAAAACTAATGAGCATCTAGTATTTCAATTCAATGTATGCATGCATGACAACGTCATTCTAACTAACCCACACGCCACGGCAGCAAAATTACTCCCCACCACCACCACCACACGTCCCTCAAAGTAACAATAACAAGTTGGCAGTGGCAACTAGCACATGTTGTTGGACAATAATCGGGGTATCCTGATCGACAAAATTGGACGCCCCAAATGACATTCGAAGTGGTCTGAAAGATAGCCGAAATCGCTTCAAGTACTTGGACGACCCCTTCTCATTCACCCTCACACTCTTCATATGTCCGGCAAGTTTGTGGGATTCAGTCCACACGTCCGCCATCCCCTGCAGCATGCAAACGTTGAAAACCGTCATGGTAACCAAAATTGTGGTCATCATGAGGACCAAGGAGGCGATTGAGGTGTCGGTGTGGACCGCCGTAGTTGCAGCCAATATTTCACAAACAGTCAACATCATCATCAAGCTCCCAGTGATGAACCGCTGGTGGATTTCGTTGAAAGCGGAGCAAATTAGTTGAACTTGTCGCAGCCGTCCGCCGCCCACGTGAATTTCCCGAGTCGGGGAGGAGGTCAGGTTGTCGGCGTTGCAGTGCTGCTCCCGGAACCCTTTCAGAAATGCCCGAATGCTCACCGACGAAATGACGAGTGAGGAAATGATGACGGCAGAACTGGCACCTGTAAACAGGGCCGCATACATGTTGCCCAGGTATGCCAGGGTCAATCTGGGAATGGTGGAGGTGTTCCACCAAATGCTTCCACTACCTCCCATCTCTTTATTGGCAGCACACTCGGCCAGTAGCCACCTCATCGGATTTCCGGCAAAGCACGGGAATATCCCCAAAATTGCAGCAGGCAGAAGAGATGCAACAACAATGCACCCTCTGAATCCAACCTTCAATACGAGAAAAGAGAGCGTTTCCTTGACATCCAGATTTCCCCTGGAGTAGTAGTACGGCCCCGTCGAACCTGCAATTCGACCATTTCCTCCGTTTCTTCTACGAATGGCAATAAGCTTTTGAGGTGGCACGGACAAGTCAAGCCGAGGAGCGTTCCAATGATCTGAAGAAAAACATACAGGGTTCATGTTCCGTCCGTGTATCCAATATCCATGGGTTCAATTTTCAAGGATGGGTAACAAACAGGATTATTTCCTTACCTCGCTCAGCGTCTGCCACTCGAACTAAACCGTTGATGAAGGCTGTAACCTCCTCGACTTTGCTATTATATACAAAAGTCATTGACATGATGAAGCCAAAGGAGACTGCTGTTAAATAGCCAAAGGCATGCCCGAATTTGTCGTCGTCACCACTGCCACTGGACCTATATCCGTCGCTCACGGCTTGCCGGATCACTTGGAACGTCAAGAGGAACTTGAGGATGCAGCCGGTCCTGTGGACTTGGACTAGTGCCAGCTCTTGTCTACCTTCCGATGATTTAAAGGGTCGCATCCTCCCTTGGCCCGACGAATCCCAACGGAAAGAAAATACCCCGAGCCTGTTGGCCCATTTAAGGTATGTCAAGTAATCTGGGAGAAACACTTGAGAGGTGAGCATGGCGAATGAAACCGAAGAGTTAATAATATTACATATTATATTACATTTATTTTTGCTTCTAAAATCTTAAAAGTTCGGGTGACAAAATCAAAAGTCAATCAAGTTTAAATACTAATATGATTTATAGGTTAAGAAGGTATATTTATACGCAGCGAAAAGGGAAGTTAGTCTCGGGAAAAATACCGGAGAATGAATGGTAGAAGACAGAATAAATATGAAATATTGTACTCGTCTTATTTATATGTAGTATTAGAAAGGGAATGATATCCGATGAATCGGGCATTTGTGGAGTTGATTAATACGTAATTGAGTTTGTGTTTCAACCCTTTCATTGAGCAATATTTATTTTATCATTCCATCCCAACAAAAGCCCATTCCTTTTTTATGTTATTATTGCGTTTCCCATTCCTTTGGAATTAACTGCGATTCTTGTCTGGACGGACGCACGGACAACGACAACGGAGTGGAAATTCAATTAGAATTAATAATAGTCATTTAAAATGTTGGCTGTGATGACCAACGTAAGTGGATATGTGGTATTCTACTGTTGTGAACGTGAACTCTAAAGGATTCTCCTAAATCAATTATTAATTATTATTTCGGAAAAGGGTAGAAAATTATTTCGTATTAAATATGTACTTACTACTCGGCAAATTTAATCAACACAAAACTCGAGAGTTAAGCCCTCCTAGACACTCGACTGCAACTACTACAATATTTATCAACCCGACCCCAGCCCCAAATTCACATTCCCTTGCTTCTCTGCCTTTTGTCCTGTTTTATACCTTTACTATACTTTTAATCATGGTCATGATGGACGTGTGTTCCTTTTCCTTTGCATATTATTCGACTCGAGCAAACAAGAAACAGAGTGTAGTTTTAAATGTTTTCACATCTATAATCCGCACATTCACCATCAATTAACCAACACAGGACAGACATTTGGCTTCGTCTCTCCATATTATTTTTAGGAGTGAATGGCACATTGAATTTTGGAAAACATGATGATGAAACCTTCATTGTCAATAAAAATTGAATGAGGGGCTCCACTTCGTGCATATATCCAAGCTTCAGCGACCGACCATCATCAACAGATACATGCCGCCAGAATCCTTTAAAAATTTTATTAAATTACAAAGTGAGAAGCATGGTTCTCCGCATTTGTTCCGATATGTACTACATATCGCCTTTTCAAACGCCAATCAAAAATCTACATGTCAGAGTCATCAGTAGTAAAATGATCTAGTTTTTTCGGCTTTTCGGGCTGTGACAATTTACTGTCAGCAGAACACATCACCAAAAAAGAGACTTGATAAAAATTGATAGCGAAATAATGTCCACGGCTGCCATTTCAAGGGAAACATTGCATGGTGATATGAAATGTGGTTTAGGTTCATCATCAGCTACTCCATTCCACGCTAAATATAAGAATACAATAATATTATTATACCCCTCTTCTTGACCCATATCCGCTCCGTTCCACACAGTCAGAAGAATATAACGGATGTAAAAGTTGTTGGTGGGGCGCAGCTCTGAGCTCAGGTCGGATTCATAATAATATGTATATTTTTGCACTATTTGGTTGGAAGATATTATATTGAAATCAGCACCCAATCCATTACTTTCATAAACTATCCAATTTCAGAGACGTATAATTATGCCAAGTGAAAATGAATTACAATATACAACACAGTATGTAAAGACAACATGAAATCAAATCTAGATTGCTAACGCTCCAGATGAAAAAGTCAACTTGTGTAAACTGGGTGAATGTAGGTATATCGTAAATGCTGACTACATTAATACCCCTGATTGATGGCTATATTATATAAGTACCTAAGCCGGAATTCGGAATACCTTAATCCCCGATTTATATATCGTATGTATAGCTTATATATATATAAGTAACTATTAAAGATACAAGTATTTTTTAACATCCCATATTTATTACTTATTATTATTATTGCATACATTATTGTTTGCGGAATAACACAACAAAAATACCAATTTACACAGGCGAACTAAAATGACAGTATATATAGTGCATAATTTAATTTTTTTAAGTACAAATAATACCATGTTACACCGGGCGTATTGCGATTGCGACATTAAAATATCTTTTGATTTGAGTTGACATTTTTTGTTCTTGATTACGTACAAATTTAATATTTATCACAACTAACTAACTACTTACAACTGGTTTCACTAACTACCAAATTTCAATTTCTCTTCTTAATCATTCTGCTCTGTACTATTACTCACATGATAAAATACAAACAAAAATCCTTTTTTTAGCACTTTGAAAACTGAATGGAGCAGTGTAGGTTGTCATGTTCACCTTCTGCGCCGCCGCCACCGCCGACCATTTCCAACAAGTCAGGAATTGATACTTTCAACGGCCAATTTCGATAAGGGTAACACCCCCACCCAATTTTCCGGTAGTGAGTGGGCTTTCCAGTCCAAGACCAACGAGCATTCTGAAAGAAAATGAAATATATAACAATTTTTTTTCATAAATAAATTTCTGAATATGGATGGATCATGTTGAATGTCCAGTTTTTCAGTCCGATATATATTTTTTACGATATATATTTGAATCCAGAAAAGGAATATATATACCTTTCCTGCTACACTAAGTTCCACAGTTACTGCCACTCCAGCGATGGAAGCTTCATCTTGTCCAAAGTACCAGCAGTTCACCGAAAAATCCCGTTTCTTGCTGACGAAGCCCAAGAGGAACTTCTCGGGGGAACCTTCCACCACAGCAACTTCCAAACCTAAAAAGTGGATTTCATCCGAGGCCTTTCTCATAGTCTCCAAACTGGCGTCCAGGCAGAACTTGACCGGACCTTGTTCTTCTAAACCCCCACCACGCACTACCATTGGAAATCTGTGTTGCTCCACCAAATGACGTAGGAGTTGATCCCCTCGCCGGCTCGAAAACTCACAGTGGGTATGAAATAAGCGTTCGCAAATGTGAAACCGCTTGCTTGGCCTAATAAAAAAAATACAAATTAAGAACCATGTTAGACTGCATCAATAAATCACGATTATAAATCACTTAATTGGAAATCCGTCTTCCTTTTTTTATATCAAATGGATGTCTAGTCCTCCTCACCCGAATTTGCATTCATCCTCATGCGCCCTTAACCCCTTTCTTGGCAGCATCGCCTTGCACCCATTCCTGTTGTACTTGCATTCCAGGGCTATGCCTTCGATGAGCCCTTCCACTGCACGGTTTCGAACCTTCAGGTCCATCATGGAGCCCCGGCATTGAGGACAGAGCTGGAGCTCTTTGGAGCAAGTGGCGCAGATCCAGTGTCCGTTTTCGCACTGATAAATAATGATATTATTATTTTTATTATCATCACCCCCGTCGGGAATTTCCAGACACACTGGGCACTCCAGCAGGTCACGGCTCAACGTGGTCATCGGCGTGGTTTGGCACTCGTCGTGGCGACGACGACTCCAGCTATTTCCCATTTTTTTTTTCAAACAAGGTTCGAAAACTTGTTACACTGCTTGGAAGGATGTTTTGGAACTTCTTGGAACTGGTCCGTTTCACACCAAAGACCTCCTTTAAGAGGTGACAGATGATGAGATGACAGAGGGAGAGAAAAGCCTACAAAAAAAATATGACAATTAATGTCTGAGGTATTATCACCGAAAGGTGAAAAGAAGGAGGACCACGGATGAAGTTGAAGGATCACCTGTGACCTGTTGCTTCAAACTCAATTAAAGCTAAAAAAAATAGAGGAATATGATGACGGACGATGACGAAGACAATCAATCAGCAGCTCAGAAGCATCATTATTGGCAATATTACAACAATGTAAATATTGGACAGCTGATTGCTGATATATAGCCAAAAAAGGAAGGAGGTTTCAGGTTTTCTCTACTCCTGCTCCTCCTCGAATATCTACTTCACAACTAAAATTCAAGAATGATGCGGATGCACAGATTTGTTGACAATCTCGTCTCTCTGTCATCTGTCAAAAATTGTGAAAATGTTCCTCCGTGATGAACACCACTCATTCACTACTAATGACAAAAGCAGGTGGGGTGGACAATAATATTACTTAGCTCCTTCCTGCACCTAATTTAGACTCTCCAGTGCAGCACCCAATTTAGACTCTCCAGCACAATAACTAATTTTTCATTTTTAGTTACACTCTCCAACACACCCAACAGCACATTAAATAATTTAGTCATTCCAACATTCAACTAGTAGGATTCTCCCATCTTGCGAGAATACTACTCACCGTCGTCGTTGCCTGTAAACTAGTATGAGGGGTCTTACGTACGGAACTGAATGTTCTTATCTTTCACATGTATACACTGTTAGTCAATGCCTAAGCATAATTGATACATATTCATTTACTTGGAACTGGTCAGACGGATTTCGCCCATTTCATGCAAGTATGTTTGTACTCATAAGGGTTACCTACTACCGAAATAGTTTAGGTTTTGGCCGGGTACTACCTGCAATACAGGAAGTTTACAAAAAAGGGGTGTGTCAAAACCAAAGCATAACGAATTCTGAAATCTTGTTATTCGAATTTTTGAGTTGGTTAGGAGTAGAGAAACCGTTGTTGCAACGTTAGTTATAAGCTCAGCAATAACAAAGTTAAACATGAAAATGCAAATAGGAGTGCATTAGAATGGTTGCCAATGGGGCAAATTGAATTGTTGCACGAAGCAAGGTCAAATTGCGAATTTTCTAGGGATTTTGCAAACAGCAATGCTGGGTAAATCTTTGAGAAGCATGACTCATCATGACGCAAATCTAATCCTGGTGGTCGACCAAATATTTTGACGCCTTTCCATGAACACACGATCATCAATCTACCCACCACGGGCCAGTATTCAGTTCGCCAAATTTGTGAAAGTACCCCCAGAGTGTTTCAAATACCACTATTTAACGTGCATCAGGCAAAAACCCAAGCATTGAGTGAATGGAAGAATGTACCAAGCCTAGACGTACCCTACATTACAAGGGCGCCACGTCTGGACCTATATGCATTATGATAAACTAAACAATGGGGAAATGTCGAGGTTTACGATGAGAAATACTTAAACTTTGATGACCTTCATTGTTGCCATTCATACTGACAGGATTTATGCAAGGAACCCCTGCGTAGTATTTTATAGTCCCTGCTTGCCGCCTGGAGAAAATTTGGGACTCCTTGCGTAAATCGTGCCAGTATGAATGTCAACCATGAAAGTCATTGAAATATAAGCACTTTTCATCCTGACTGATGACTATTTTTCATTGTTTATCCCAATGCATACGGGCCCAGGCATTTCCTCCTTCCGGGCTGGGGTACGTCTAGACTTGACCAGGACACGGTGGCGGAGTGGTGAAGCCGTTATCTTTACCATTACTAGTCACTATTCGGGGGTTCGATTCTCCTCTGGTCGTATATAAAAAGTTGTATGCTAATATTTCATGGTAATGAGTTTGATAAGGCAATTATATGAGCAGTCTT
>JAANSN010003379.1:0-18840 GCA_036850665.1 Dicranocentrus wangi | reverse complement strand
TATTAGAGCGCTTTCAACGCGGAAGCAAGTATATCTGATATAACATCATTTTCGAGAGATTCCTCAATTAAAACGGGGTTGTATAATCGAATTTGAAATTGAATAGCATCTCAAGTATGGAATAAATCATGTTAAGCATACACTTCAAGTACACATATTATTATCATACCATGCATGCATGCTAGTTACCTAAACCCCTTCCTGTTTCACACCAAATAAGCAAGAAAGAAAAGAAAAGATTCCATACTCCAATAATTTTTGCAGTGGCGCCTGCATGAATGAGCAACTACCACACTTTTTTTTCTCAGAATCCCTGCTCTTCATTTCATTTTCACTTCACTTTTTCCCAACCCTCCCCCCCCTCCAAATTTTTTTGTGCTGTGAGTCAGTCGTGGTGGTATCGGAATGATGCTCAAAAAAATCCTGGAGCAACTCTCGAATAAAAATCTTTTTCCCTTTCCCTCTTCGTTCCAACCATCAACCAT
Source organism: Dicranocentrus wangi (assembly GCA_036850665.1). NCBI lineage: Eukaryota > Metazoa > Arthropoda > Collembola > Entomobryomorpha > Entomobryidae > Dicranocentrus > Dicranocentrus wangi. Next base: position 18,355 of record JAANSN010003379.1, on the reverse strand, counting down.
CAACAACAACATTTATTTTTCTCGCAACAATTTCCACTTACGTAAATAGGTTATAAACAGCCGGCTGAAGAGCGCATTCCACCACCACCGCTCGCTCCCTTTCTCTCTCTCTCTCTCTCTCTCTCTCTCTCTTTCTTTCGCGTCCTCGGCAACTAATTCACCTACACTTTTTTTTATACCACCACCACTTCTCGTTTTACGAAGGGAAATCAGAATAAAAGCGGAAAGCAAACATGAATGCAAAAAAGGTAGTTGATCTTGTTAAAGAGGTACGTGCCTGACCGAGGGGTACGCTCACAAAAAATAAAAAGAATAAAAAGGCGAACTGCATTTCGCAGCACAGCCACCATACCACCACACACCACCACCACAGCCTAACCGTACCCCATAGTCCCCATTTTTCCCCCAACAAAGGAGCAGAAGGAAAAGGGAGCTAGAGTTGAGTGAAATTCTATATAAAAATCCTACATACATTATTTAAGCTCGACTCAAGAAGAGGAGGAACAACGTAAATGAAGTGGATACACTATCTTTGGAATACTAAACACATTTATCGGCTCTCGCTGAAGAGAGAAAAGTTCTCAATAATCATTATACAATCCTTTTATATGCAACTTTCTCCCAGTGTGTAAAGAAAAATATGCAATAAGGGGCGATAACGAAACCTGTGGAACATGTGAAACGCTTCTTCGTCTTCTTCTTCTTCTTCGTCTGTGTGCTCTCATTTCATATAGCCAGCCTCGCACAGCTTTAGGACACCAACACTATCGAGCTGGGAATGTATTAAAAAGAACCTTTGGTTACGATCTGTCGAGAATCCTTTCTCCACGGTGAAAATCAGAGTTCATTTCCTCTCCCCTTGGGAATGAGCATTTTTCGAAGAAGAAGAAGAAGAAAGAAAAAAATGATTCCATCTTGTGTCTTCTGGTAGTTATGTATATATATACGGCCGTCGTCTCCCAAGAAAAAAAAAGACTCCATTACAAAACAGATTTTTTCCTTCTTCTTCTTCGTCTTCTTCTGCCAAACAATACCCACCAACGTGAGATACCTTCACAAAATAATGCACCAGGAGACAGGTCTCACGTCAAAATATTGGGGTATTTTTTCCCTTCTTGTTAAAAAAGGATGTCGATGAAGGCCCAAGACACATTCCTACTTTGGCCACCGAGCCCAGAGGCAGTGGGGAAGTGGAATGAAATCATATGACACACGACAGACTATTTTCTAGGCTTTCAAGTGGCAAGCTCGTATGCGTTATTTCATTTGAGAGAAGCAAAAAAAAGAATTTTCTGTATTGTATTTATTTCCAGCTTTTTTATTTCGTTTTTCAGGTACGTAACGTAACCATCTTACATTTATGAATATATATACTCAAAAATGGTGGTGGAGGCTCCACTCTCTACTCCAGTGTTTAAAAGAATTGGACTAAAAACAGTTTCTCGTTGGGCTCATGGGCTCGTGATGATTTTCCATTTACAGGACTAGCCACCTCTCCTCTGCCTCTTCTACCGCTGAGCAAAGGAACAAGGTAGCTATATAGCTAAGGTTTTGGAGCAAATGTTGGCAAGAGAGGAAAAAGGAAATTGGAAAAACTCATAACAGAAGATGAGGAATAACTGTTTTTTCTCTTCCACTCGGCAAAAAAGTGGGAAAAGTGAGGAGAGGGTTCTTCAAAAAATCATAGACAACTTTTTACAGCCGATTTACCCCTCTCTCTCTCTCCCACTTTCCCTAGAATAAGCAGCCAATAATGACATACGTACATTCAATAGGGGAGTTATTTTGGTGTATGTGCGGACGTGGATACCTATATTTCCATTTCCGTTGGACACTCTCTGCTCTGCTCTCTGCTGCTGCTGCTGCTTCTGGAGATGGGCGAGTACGTTTAAGTGGCTGTTTTGTAAGTCTAACTGTAATTTTGAGGAGGGAGGCAGGTATTACTACTATTATTTGTATTGGGAGCGGCGACCATTTCGTCGAAACACTTGATTTACTCTAGTTGATTAAACTGGAAAAACACAACATTACAAGCGAACTAACAATGATCCATTATATCTGAGAGCTGAAGTTACCTATATGGTCTATGCCTGCCTGTTAGTTATGGGAAAGGTGTGGCTTTTCAAAAAAAAAAAAAATTTTGGGGAAAACACAGACAAGAGGAGTTTTTTCCCTCAGAAAGAGAGGCTATATGTATAGGCACCTGTAATAATATGTCGCAGTGAAAAATAGCTCCGAGTGTTTCGGTGTACACACATTCCGAATACAAACATTGAATACGAATGAACACTATCCGCTACTTACTGCTGCTATACTCTGATTTATTTGCACAAGATCGATTTAGATTGCATCATTGTGGATGAAGGAAGGAATACCTTATTGTGTTTACCGTATTAGGTGGCGGATTTTTATATATTTTTTTACGAATTCCCTAAAAAAAACTCCCTAGATGGATGGGATTTTTTGGGGGGAAGGGGGGGAGAGGGAAAGTCCCTCACCAGCAGAACCAGCACATCCCACCACACCACCAGGTTTTTCTTTTGACTACATGAACTTTTTTATGAGTAAATAGAGACTTTTTTTTCCTGGTTCTCTTCCTGGCTCCCCTGTCTACATCGGAATCCTGATGGCTAAGCAAATAAAATGTATGTGTTTTCTCCGGATTTCAGAATGTCAAGATATGTGTGGTGGAGCAAGTTGACCACAAGTAAATCCTTCCTTGATTGCCATGCTAAATCCACAGCTATTTGTCACTCCTGCATTCACAGTCTTCCTCTCTCTCTCCATCTCCCCCTCTGCTTCTTCTTCTAATACCCTTTTCAGGAAGACACAAGGAGTGCACCTAATGCTATTTACATACAGGTTCCTTCCTCCACGACGGAGGAGGAACCTCTCGTCTCCTTCCTTTCTTTCTTCTAAGCAAATAAAATGTATGTGTTTTCTCCGGATTTCAGAATGTCAAGATATGTGTGGTGGAGCAAGTTGACCACAAGTAAATCCTTCCTTGATTACCACGCTAAATCCACAGCTATTTGTCACTCCTGCATTCACAGTCTTCCTCTCTCTCTCCATCTCTCCCTCTGCTTCTTCTTCTAATACCCTTTCCAGGAAAACACAAGGAGTGCACCTAATACTATTTACATACAGGTTCCTTCCTCCACGACGGAGGAGGAACCTCTCGTCTCCTTCCTTTCTTTCTTCATAGCTACTGTTTGTGTACAAAACACCCAGGCGGGTTATTCTTCCCGTCTCTTTTTCTTCATCTGGCGGTTGCTTTGGTGGTGGTGGGTTGGCTGGCTGCAGTTGCAAAAACTCTTAGAAAATGAAGAGTAATAAGGTTGGATCAGGATGGAATAAGAAATCTCTTCACACAATCCCTGTCACATCACGAGCAATCTGCTCCCAGCTCCCAGCCTTCTTGTTCCTGAGGTTCGTGGGAGCTTTTATTTGTTATGGTGGCCACATGTGTCGTATCGCCATTCCCTTTGTCCCCGCCAGTCCAACCAAAGCAATGCATCCAAAAGGGAAAAAAATCTGCTACTGCTGCTCCTGAGCGTGAATAGAGATATGTACATATATAGAGCATGTGGCTTTATAATCTACAGACTTTTCGAGGAAAGAAAAACACGGAAACTCTAGCGGCTCTGCACATTTTAGTTGGGCGAGAGAGAGAGAGAGTGAGAGAGAGAGAGAGAGTGGTTGCGTAATAAAAAGCTTTTTACGAAAATACCACATCGATTTTGGTATGCCGGTATGGAAGCAGGGAGCACGGCTATGGTCAACTCTGTGAAAATTTCGTTACAGTTCCCGGAAGCAAGTCAAATGGAGAAAGAATATTGCAACTTGTGACTTGTGCATGGGAGATTTAGCTCCCGTATTTCATGTAAACAGGGGAAAATTGACTTTGAAGAATATACCTTCTTAAGTTGAACCCAGCCTTTTGCCTTTGAGAACAAAAGGGGGGATATATATTGTGGTGCTGGTGCTGGTGAGTAATGGGGAAACCGTGTGGGGATGCATGTTGTAATAGTAATGATCCGGATTTTAAAAAGGTAGCCACACAGCCACACTCTTTTCTTCCCATATATATTCTTTTTCCGTTGAGCTGGATATTTGTCTGCATCAGCCTCCGAGCCTTTTGTTACGGAGTGTGTGTGTGTGTGTGTGTGTGTGTGTCTATGTGGTTGAAGTGGGTGGGTTCATATTATATGATGTTCAGGTATGTATTATGTTATATTATGATTTGAAACTTTGCCGGTCTCTTTCTCGGAATATATACATAGTATAAGACCACTCGCTCCGTAATCCGAGTTTGAAGACCCAACGGACATTGTAAATCTTGTGTCATGGGTCGCAATATTTATCAATTTGCATGTGGAGACAATTTCCAACTAAAGGTAAGATAAGGGGCCACATCTGGAAGCAAACTGAATGATAAACTGGGATGGATTTAGAGAGGAAGACACTACGACATGGGCTACAATTCGCACCTAAACATTTCAGATCACCTTACCGTCATTTCTCCATTAGAATAGTCATTACAGCTCGAGCATTATATAGGTATTTGTGTAAGTCGGCTGTCTGTCCGAAACTTAGCTTATTGCTCCATTGTTTTGATTGGGATGAGAAGAGACGTACGTGGTAATCGAGGTTCAGTATATGAGAGTAATTTTGGGAAAAACGCAAGGAGCCCCGACCCAGCTGCAAATAGCGGATTCCCAGGGATATATATTCCGTCGNAAACGCAAGGAGCCCCGACCCAGCTGCAAATAGCGGATTCCCAGGGATATATATATTCCGTCGTGGCTCCAGGTGTTTTCACTTAAATCCATTAATACTAATGTGTCCAGGAAAACTCACATTTGGACTCATGTGAAAATCCTCCTCATGTTAGCCCACTACAACCACCACCACCAACCAGTCCATTAAATGATTCGATCCGTGTGGACTCTCTCTCTCTCTTTCCAAGAATATTCTGCGTATGTGGTTCCATGTGACAGCCGTCTAGTTTCCTTGTACATTGACTATAATCCCTCATATATACGCTACGCTAAACGCGGCGAGGCAGATTGACTTTCGTTTTTTATTTCTCAGGGAAGCGGGTAGCGGCCAGAATGCGATTAGCACAAGCTTAGAGAATCGGATTTCCAAGATGGATTAATTATCCAGGCACAAAGCGTCCTCCCTCGTTCATGGATGATGTGGGAAGGGGAATATTAGAGGAAGGAATAAGCAAGTTACATTCTTAATTGGAACCAGGAGATATAACTACATTTTTAAAAAATGTGTAATGACATAATGTACTTATATTACACAGCTTGCGGGATTCCTCCCTCTAGGCACATCTATTATATACACGCTATATATGTTTTATGACGAGATTACTTACTAGATTACACATAAGGATGTTTGTCCTAATTGTTCCGTTCCAGAAAAAAAGTAGTAGTCCGTCCGTCTCTAGTTTTCGGCTTAAGCTTCTGTAACTCAAAGGCAGATATTTTCCCCCAGCAAGAACAGAATACTACACACACATTTCATAATAATTTACACAATATATATATATACAATATATACCCGTAACACAATCCAGATGATATGCAATGCATATAGGTAGTTCCGCGAAGTGTGTGGTGTGAAGCATACTATGTGAAGTTTCGAGAAAAGTCTACACGATCAAATTGCTGGAAAACTGGAAAAAAGATTTTTTTTTCTCTCTCTCTCTCTCTCGAGTTAGTCAGTCCCTTATTACATTATTTTTCATCTTGCCTCAAAGTTGTAATTAAGGAGAGGCACTAATTTCCTTATTCCCCCTCTATACACTCTGTACTATCGGTACTATATTACATTAGAGGCAGTTTTCATCTCCAATTTCTCCGAGGCTCGACGGAGGACTGAGCGCTGTCAGTAATGCTGGAGACGTGAATTATAGCTCCGTTTCGATAGAATAATTTCCTCACTCACTGAGGCTGCTAGGCGGCTTGAATGTTTAAAGCGAAATGAATAATGATATTACTTGATCCATCCACCATGCACGAGTAACACCACCGCCGCCGTCGACGCCGTCGACGCCACTAGAGCCCATGAGAAGTTGAATAAGTAGTTTGTTAATTCAACATTTTTGCTTCTTTTTTTTTAAAGGAAAAAGGGGAAGAAATAGGACGGAATGAAATGGGGAATGACGTGAGGATTTGTAAATTGCAAATCGAGTTTAACACTGAAGCGCAAAATGGATCTCACTGGAGACACCTTTTTCTCTACCTACCTACCTCTACCTCGGTGGGTGGGGTGGGGGAAAGGAGTGTTGGAACGGAAATATAGTAGAGAATAGCATATTCACTACAGTTTTTTTATCACGGGAGGAAAAATGAATCGGGGGGTTTCGAAATGAAAAGAAAAAAAATTGGTTTACTGCGTAACTTGACTTGGAGGGAATCACGAAGGGGAAATTTTTGTATTTTTTTATTTTTAAAGTGTAATGAAATGGGAAGTCGAAGTTATCCAAGCATAAATTACATCTGAGCTTGTCCTACTTCTTTCTGCGTATAATCTTCTTTTTAAAGTGGGGATGACATAAGTATTTTTTAGCGTTGTGGGTCGTGCACTTCTCAGAAGATGACTGACGAAGGGGCGAGGAGGCACTAATATGTCAAGCAGCTGCTCGGCGTATCGCTCGCTATACAACGTCGAAAAGAGCATAAACATGTTGAAGGTTTAAAAAACAATACGCAATTGTACATTGTTATTATCACTCGTAAAAAATATTTCCGAGAACTGCCTCTAGAACAATGGAGGTTTGAGGGAACGTGGTCCGCTGACGGGTATAAAAGGCGAGCCAATCGATGCTCATTTGCTCAGTCCTATTTTCGCGTTTCACATATTAAGATTGTTTTTATAAAGTATTAAATAGTTTTGTTTGCAAGGTACTTGAGGATATTCTATTATCATTAACATCAACCAGATATTAAGATTGTTTTATAAAGCATTAAATAGTTTTTTTTGCAAGGTACTTGAAGATATTCTATTATCATTGACATCAACCAAATATCCCCCTTCCTAATCCCAATAAAAGCTGAAGCTACTGTCGCTGAATGTTATTTAATTTAACCCACGAAAAAAATGTAAGCTATGTTAGAATGATGGTATATATCGCTCCTATTTACAAGACATGTCTTGAGCAGGAGAATTGCCTGATTATTTTTTTTAAACTACGAATGACCTTGAAACAAAAGTGGGAGTTAGAACTACAAGTTTTGATTCGGGTAGGATAACACCTATTGACTCTTAAGCGGTATGTGTCAACAGGGCTGTTGACTCTTAAACGGTATGTGTCAACAGGGGTGTTGACACATAAGAAGCTTCTTATGGGTCAACAGCCCAAAAACCCAATAGGTGTTATCCTACCTTTGATTCGTTATGTGTGTGGTTTTACTGTCGATACTTTTATTTTCCAATTTCGGATAACCAAGTTTCATTGATAGGTCCGACGTAACGCTTCACCCATGTAATTGTTGCTTCTTGTGATTGTAAAGTCGTAAAGTAAAATTGTGGAAGCTGCATCCTAGCGTTCTGTAATAATACTTGAACAAATGTTTTAATTTGTGGGTCTTTAACCATTTTTGTGATAACCATTCTATTAACAAACACAATCCCGCGTTATCCCTTATGCTAAGCTGAATACAATTGTGTGGTTTCTCTCAAGTTGTGTGGTGATGATGGAACAATGTCACGGTTGAAAAATTAACACTTTCTATATCTGCAACTCTAAACCGAGGAAATGGGACATGAGGTTTTTTTCCGTTACTGTTACCGTTACATACTACCAAATGTGCTATATGACTTATGCTTATCAACTTGCTTTTGCTGCATATGTAGCTACAATCGCATTCAATAACTCCTGTCCGCATAATATTTGCTATAAGGATCCCCAGGGCGTAGAGATTCTCGTAAAAGTTTCGCTTCGTGTCATAATATCCCATTAATGCGAGTCCCAAATGACAATGATCCCACTTTGTTCCAGGAGCATTACATGCCTGATGAAATAAAAAAATGAATGTGACGCGTAAAATCATAATATTACGGATGTTTAATCTTAACCTTATCGTTAGTTTGAAGTAGGTGAGTAAATTTTACAGGTAATAGTAGGGTAGGAGATCTTGATGGTTTTAGCTCAAGTTGTAGCTCAATTTCGACGACTGTATTTAATTTGTTGAAACCCAGGGGTTTAATGCAAGACAGATTCCCACATTTGAAGGCAAACAGTATGCAGTTATGTTCCAAGCAAAGAAGTTTGAATATATGTACCTTTTCCACTCATCGACTAGAGGTTGCACGTATTAATCTTCACTTAAAAAAATGTTACGCATCGCAACTTTGGTCATCCTTCTTGTTTTAGTTTATAAGAGCCTCCTCTCTCATCAGGACCATCATCATCTGGTATCAAAACAACTAACCGAAACTTTAAAAATACAACTAGAGATAGCTAAGACACACATATTTGAATTAAGTATTAAGTTCCCCCTCATTTCATTGTCGAATTTCCAACCCCGATTTGCTCCTCCACCTAGGCAATGGATTGTAGAGGAGTTGAAGAATCGGTTCTTATTTGGCTTGTTCCCTTTTGCATGTGTCAGCACTAATCAGAAACCCACATTACATAATTTTGAAGTGTTCGTGGGACCACGTAATAATAACGGGCTCTGTCTCCTCACGGCAGTCAACCAAATCTGCTGAAATTTCGCATTCATTGTAATTACTCTTCCATTTCCACCTCCGTCCCCACATCAAATCATTCCGACTCCCCGTTTCCTCGTCACAAACCACATTGATCAGCTGACTGGCATTTCCTGCGAACCAGGTAGAACAGGAGAAGATGGACTAACACTATAGCACAAGACAGAATAATTTCGTACATTTGAAAACCTTGGATTTTGCGGAATCCATCCTTTGCAGTCGTATTATTCATTTTAGCTTAGCTCCACGCATTGTTGAAACCCATATGTCCACGCAGTACAAAACATCATTGGCAATATTTACAACCCTATCTAACATCACGTTGTTATTATTATTATTATTATATAATGTTGATAATGATGAATGCGAAGAGCACTACTATTCCCCATTTAAATCCTTTCGGGAGGGAGTGGAAAGGAGCGACCATTTTCCAATTTCCTATTCATGATGATTCTTCTGTCAAGGTAAAATGGATCAGCTTCAAAGGGAAATAACTGAACTGGATGTTCCGAGAGAGACCATATAATAACGCAACGCACACACAATTCAAAGTATGACTACTACTCGCTCAAACTCAAACTATATGAACTCAACTGAAATGGAGGAAATGGGAAAGAGAGCTCTCTTCTCGGGTCAACATTATTAAACCAATTCACTCGTCTCGTCGACGACGCGACGACGGCCCCATCCATATTTATATGTCGTATCAAAGGCGGTCCTCTCTCTCTCTTCTTCCCATTGAACATAATTCGACAGAATTTTTAAACCAACCATGCATCCACTTTAGAGCCCTTTACATCCTCCTCCTCCTCAACCTCCTTTGTGAGCCCTGAGAAACGGCAATTCGGATAAATTATACATCCCGAGAACTACACATGCATATTAGGCATCCGTCCACGCCGCCTCATCTCTATCCAAATACATGTTTACTCCGCCGGCCGACTTACATCATTTTCCTCTCGTTGCATTGAAGCCAGCCAGCCACGGACACATGCTTTTCGGTTCGGCTACGTGTTTTATATCACCAGCGGATTACTTACTACCTTGTGGAATGGGGAAGCAGCAGGAGTAGTAGTGGAGAAATGTGAGACGTGAATTTACTAAATAACGCACACAAGTACTAGTACACCAGTTGAGGGAAGGCAAGGCCGGAAAACAATGACAGGAGGAGAGGGGAGGAACTCTGGCTGCATTTCCTATATATATGGACGGCTGCTGCTCACATCATAACCCTCCTTCTCTCCGGTATAATGTATGTTTTAAATATTAATAGAATGGCCTGATAAATCAATGTCCTCAACACTGACAGAGAGCCGTGCTCCCGGCTCACTTGCCAGCTCTCCGAGAGAGAGAGAGAGAGAAAAAAAAAATATTCCAGGGAACCTGCCGGGCTGCTGTGTACTTCCTGGAGAAAGTAATGCTTGGTGAGCTGAATGAAACGAGGGATAATGTTGCAAACAATTCTTCTCTGCTGCCACCACCGATCCGATGAGATGCAGTACGGTGGTACATTGCTGTAAAAGGTTGAACTTTTTGCTGGTGGTACAAGGTAAGTGTGTGTGTGTACTGCATCATACGTTGGCCTTCGGGTTCGAGAGCGAACATATATATTTTTTTTCTTCTCCAGGATGTCTTACACTTTACAAGGGTCCTTCCGCCACCTCCTCCGATCCGCGTTGGATGCAACAAATAATATGGAATGCTCTAGAGAGGGAGGAAAGGTGAAAGTATGATGAGAATTGAAATGGTCATGGTTGGCTTGCTCTCTCTGCCACGAAAATCCATTTGGTTAGTTTCTTTCCGAATCCTGACGCAAAACATATTTTATGACTTGTTCTCCTACATCTTGCCTTGCCTTTTGTGTATGTACTGTGTATGTACTCTGCCAATATCCCATTTTACATTTTCCCCTGTTCCCCCGTCCACCGTGTGTACCCCTCTCTTTCTATTTATATTTATTTCGAGAGAGAGAGTTGCATTCTCCCCCATTATTCATTTTCTATACTTCTCCTCCTCGCCGCTCTTCGAATTGAACCAATTTCATGATGATGACGACACTACGATGCTACGCTAGCAGGAATAAGGTACAGCCGAGCCGTACAGCTGCTGAGGCAATTGGGATTTTATCGAGAAATCAGATAGTGTGGCCATAAACATTCTTTAAAGTGGGAATAACAAGGTAGTCATGCACGGCTCGGTTATGTGCAAAAGGGCCCATTAATTCCCACATTTGTACGTAAATAATTGAGCAAAGGGAAATTATTGCGAGATTTATGCTGAGGTGATATTTATACCACATATATACCTATACTCTTTTCCGGAAAATTGATTCTTAAAGGTGGGGGCACCGAGTTGTAAACTTTGGCAAAAAAAAAAAATAATAATCCCAGATTAAAAACGAATATTTTTTGTACAAAAAATATATATACACCATTCTGTAAATAAAAGAACTTGAATGTTTTCTTTTCAGATCTAAACAAGCTGCGAAAAAGGGATAAAAATCATGTTGCATCCTTTGATTAAAGTAATATTAGACATTACACACGTGTAGCCTCCATTTCAATCTTTTGAGCAGAGAAGAAAGAATCTTTTGTGAAATGGGGGAAAATCGGTAAATTGCTCACCACCCCTCATCTGCTCCCACCCAGAGCACCCAGAGTATTTACTTATCTTGCAATAAAACTCTGACAGGTTATTCGTGTTCAACATCCTTATTGGCTCATCTCTCCTCTCTCTCTCTCTCTCCCGTTATGGACTTGAGTGCGGACTATACAGCCGAGACCAAGTCGGCAGCAAGGTGAATGGTGAATAGTAATGGTTTCCTCTGGTATGGAAAAAATGAGTCTTTCTCACTCTTCTCCGGCATTGTATGAGTATGAGTACCTATATGAGTATGCTGTTCCAGTTTTCCATTCCAAACTTTTGGCCTTCGCGAAATGGAGATATTTCCCATTTTGAATGCTCATTCCTAATCTTCGGAAGTCCATTGAAAATGTAAGAAAATGGTTGTGTTTCAGTTCAGTTCGCATCGCAGCAGTTTTTTGAACAAGGGAAGGAGAAGGCGAGCAAAAGGAGAAGAAAAAAAAAACGATTGGGATGCGGTGCAATATGGTTCTCTCTCTCTCTCTCTCTCTCTCTTGGTGTCAAGAGGATAATACGATAATACGGCGCACCGACTTCTTGGCTACTATATATGCGGGTAATGAAAATGGAGTAGAAAATAGTAAATTCTAAAGCCATGCTTTAGATAAATCCTCATCTCCTGTCTGTCTTCCCAGCGCCAAATACTACTACACTTTATATATGAGTCGTTCGTTCGCTAGTTCGACACTGCTCTGTTGCTAACCTTGTGAGAAGAAAAAAATTCTGGCGGTTGTAATATTAATATCGTGTCTGAAAGAGAAAGAAAATGTATGGCCTCCGCATTACCCTTTTTGGCCCATTAATTTTTTATATATTATTACTCCGATATGGGTGATCAGCCCAAGGAGAAAGGAATTTTTCATGGGTAATGTGATGTAGTGATGCTATGCTGGTGCGGAGTGCGGGGTTGAAGGAGGAGGAGTGATGTGATGTGGTGAAGCCTTGAGAGAAAGGGCGACAAAGAGTTGTAACTTCTTCGTACGTTTTGTGATGTGCCACATCTATCAGAGTAGTAGTAGTGCTCAGGGAGGGAGACTCTAGTTTTTTTTCTTCTCCCATTTCGACATCAAATGGGCTTTAAAACGATGCCAATATTGGAGCACGGAGCACCTCTCCGCTAGATCATTATTCGCATCATGTAGTAGTAGTAGTGCTCAGGGAGGGAGACTCTAGTTTTTTTTCTTCTCCCATTTCGACATCAAATGGGCTTTAAAACGATGCCAATATTGGAGCACGGAGCACCTCTCCGCTAGATTATTATTCGCATCATGATGGAGCAAGGAAGATTATGAGAGTGACGATGATGGCGGCGTCGGCAGTCAGCAGCAGCGATGGTAATGTAATGATGAAAATGGGAGAGAATATTTGTAGCTTTCACCTTTTTTATACGAGCATTTTTTATTCTTAACTCTAATGGCCAACTTGAGATCGTGCGGTCTTGTCTGCATTGTAATACATCTTGGAAGCAAGCAAGCAAGGAAGCAAGCAGAAGCAGAGCACCTCCTCCACCACCAAGTCAACTATAAATTGAGCGAGTTATTTAAGACAAGGAGGAATGGAGGGAAGGAAAACTGGCAGAGAAAGGTGGCTACACATACACACACACACACACACACACTAGCACACCTTGAACATTTTTCAACTATCACACCCACACCCAGAAAGAAGAAGAAGAAAAAAAAATTGGACTTGCTGTAGGGCGGTTTGGTTGGACCAGCGACTGCTGCGAAGAAGCAATGTGAAGCAGGGAAATCATTAGCAGTCTCGAAAATATCAAAGGTGCAAGTCACGAAATCCTAATGGAAAAGGAGATAAATGAGAATTTAGGAGATAGATGGTCAGGTTTCTTCCGAGCATGATATATATGCGGGGGAAAGGGTGTGAAAGGCGAAACTATCACCTGTCTCGTAATGTGCTTCCCATATGGCTGCTGATGATGAGCCTTAAAAGTCAGGGCCACCGGGCACGTGGAGCCACACGCGGAGCATGTACTCTACTCTAATAATATGAGAATGGTAATTTGACTACGACGGTAAAAAAAGCGTTGCATTCCGTTGTTTGGGGCTCGGATGAAATCAAAGGCGTGCTCAATTTTACCGTTTAGGTGGGGGGACACGTGTATACACTTTCAATTTAGCTAAACGGAATCAGGCAAGGGAGGAGGGGTGCTGAGGGCAGGGGATATGGATGATGATAAAAAATGGTTTTTTTTTACAAGTGAACCCTTCTTGTCACGAGTTATCTCGCCGTCAAAGCCCGAACCCATTAGCCATTTATGCTTTGAACTTTTTGCAAATGACTTTGCCCGGTGACACACTACATAAATAGGTGGTGGTGGCATTTAAAAGGATAATCATCAACTTTGATCAAATATATAAAAAAAGGGGGAATAAAGGGGAGTGAGTCGTTAATAACGCGCGTCAGTCAGATACACATATATTATATGGGATGACTTCACCTTAATATTTCAAGCGAATACCACTTTCACTTTCAGCTTCAAACACGCGGCGGGGTCGGTAATGATGTTGTCTCTATACCTTATTTTTATATTATATTATATGAATTCCTTAAATCGGGATAACGAACCGTTTACCGTCTTTTACACACAAGGACAAGCATAAAACAACGTTTAAAAAAATGAAAATGTGTGTTTCAAAGGCCATGCTCTTCCCATGTCGCTCTTCCCTTTTTGCTCAACATCAAACGAAACGAAGACGGCTCGTTCTCAAATATGCAATCGACGTGACGTGCTCCCTTCAAGTTAACAACTGGAGGAACGGTTGGGTGCAGCTGGGAAGTTGACGGAGAGGAACGAAAATGCTGCTGTGAAGGACGATAACAACTTTTTTTCGCTCAGCAGTACCAGTCTTCTTGTCCCTGCTCTACAAAAGTCTGATGACTGGCATGTGCAGCAGAGAAAACTGGGGAAATGGGAACGTGAACGTGGGGCTCCCCCCAAAAAAACTAAAATATATTACCTTCATTACAACTTTTTTTTTCTTCTTCAAAAAAAGTCCCNAAAAAAACTAAAATATATTACCTTCATTACAACTTTTTTTTTCTTCTTCAAAAAAAGTCCCCAAGGACGAGTATGTGCATTCACTGCATTTTAATGAGGAATGACTACGGTCTACTCGTGTAGAGTAGAGACATTTGATGTAAAAAAGTGAATTGCCTGCATGCATGTAATATTGTCTCTGAGAAAATGTCTTGATTGCTGAAGCTGATGCAAAAAGTGTGGGACTTGAGAGAGGTAAAAAGAAAAGGGTCGCATTTCAAGAAGGTGGATGAGTAATATTGATAAACTGGGTTGTAACGGAAAATGCAGCTCGCTCATGCTCATCCTCTTTTTATAACGACACAGATTGGATTTGAACTAATACCCATTCTCGGTTATTGGAGAAAAAGTGTAAATTTCCACTCGCGAAACTCAATTTTTTCCTCTTCAATCTGTGTAAAATTATCAAAGGTGAAAGGCGTGAGTGAAGACGTGCGGACGGCGCAGGTGGAACCAAGAAGTGCAAGAGGAATAGTAGTTCAATGTTGGATGTACATATTACAAATCTGTTCCCATTTACAAAAGCTGCTCCTACCTGTTTCTTCTAAATCTTTTTCATTCCTCTGGACCATTTACAACGTGGGAGATAGAGAGAGAGAGAGGGAGAGAAAAAAAATGAGAGAGGGAAGGCCAAAGGGAAATTATTTCTTTTCCTTAAAAGCCAGAAGGCGGAATTAATTAAGTTCTCTGGAAGCGGCGAGTTTTGTAGCCATTTCATGCTCACGTCCTCGTCCTCCTCCTCTGATGCAATGCAACCAACTTTTGGAGGATGATTCCAGAGTCGGCGGAGATAATAAAAAGGGGGTCTCCCCGTCGTAATGAACTGCTTTTATGTTAGAAACGAGGAGAAAATGAGTAGAATTCACTGCAGCGTGAGAAGATAATGAGGTAAATCATTCCAAAAGGCTGGTTTTTACATGGAAGAGACATGCAACATGTGAGTGTTCCACCGAAAATAGGCATAATTCCCATGTAACACTTTTTTTTGCTCAGGTGAAGATACAATTAGGACACGTTCTGAATCTATTATGTTCTACTACTGCAGTTTTTGCAAGTTGCTAATGAACAGGCTCAATATGTTTTTTTGTTTCATACAAAAGTTCTTTTGTTAAAGCTGCCGCGCCCTTAACATCAATTTGCAAAGTTGGGTGCAACCAACTTGCAGACTGTCATTGACAAAAAGTAAGGAAATCGAATAAAAGAAAATCCGTCATTGGAGCCATTGGAGCGTTGTTATCTTTAGTGTACACGTGGAATGAACGAGACATGCTGAAAAGGATTGGTGCGACTATGCTCATTCGTTTTTTAATCGTTAAATGCTTGTCATTCTTGAATTATTTTCCTAAATCCGAGTTTCTTCGATGCAATGAGGACCGCCTCACCGGTATGACCAACTTAATTCATCAATATATCCAGGTCATCGTGAACAAGCGAAGTGTTTCATGTGTGGATGTGATGTCGACACTTACTTTTCATTTTTGCGGCAAGGGTTTTTGTAAGTAGGTTTGTTTCAATGGGGAGGCGTGCCGTTTGTTGTAACTTTTATGTGGTGGAGTGTTTTGTAAGTGGATTTGTTTCCACTTGTTCCGTTATCTGCCATGATATTCTGTAGTTTGTGGCTTCGGAATGAGGGGTCGTGATGAAAGCTGGAAATCCGTTTGCAAAGTGAAAGTTATGAGCAAGTCATGAACTTTGTAGTAATAATCCCTTGATTTCATGAAACTAGATTACACTGAGCGTCGAAATTTACATTAAACAAATTCAGGTCTATAAATTTAGCATGTAGGTACTTTCTATTCCGGGCTTTAGCATACTAGACATGTTCGGATTAGTGTTTAATGATTGAAATTAGGAGACTGCAGTTTACATTATTCTGAATTTCTCCATTTCTTCATTGACCGTCCCGCAATCAATTTTTGAGCTAGAAACACCAAAATACTCCTTTCTATCTATGAACCATCGTCTCACCCGTAACCTACCCCACGCTAAATTAATTACTGTAAAATCACGCAAAAGCAAGTAAGCCTCAACCCTGGCCTACAACAGCTCCTCTTCTCTTCCTCCTCACCCAAAAACCCATAACGGAAGTTGAGATTGGAGGGCTTAAACCCATTGCAATTATTCTACCGCGCCGAGCACATCAATCCTTCCACCCGTCCACCCACCACCACCACCACCACGAAAGAGAGAACAACTGATTCAACCATATCTTACTACATTCCTCATCCTCCTCATCACCATTAACATCAGTCTCTGCCACAGGGCTTTCCCTCATAAAACCATCACTCCACCCTTTCCCCCGCGTTTCCCTCTCTCTCTGTCTTCGAGTTAAAGCCTTAATAAAACTTTTATGAAGTTGGAGCTCCACCACTCCCATCCCAACCAACCGTACTTACCATACCTACTAAATCATAATATGCATCAGCCAGCGCGCATCACTCTTAGTTAACATCTCACCAAAAAAATAACATCAGCTCAGATATTGTATCGAATACATACACCAAAAACAAACTGTATAGATGGTAGACAAAGTACTATACGTACACAGTTTTTTTTGTTGAAAAAAAATGAAAATAAAAACTCATTTATACAATAAACTTGGCATGAGCGAGAAAGAGAGAGAGAGAGAGAGACGAGAGGGAAAAAACTCTCTCTAAATGGGGGAAACTCGCTTGAGCCAGTGTTCCACTGCCGGAGAGTTGTTTACAAAGTTTTAATTAGCTAAATAGTTATTGCTCCAGCTTTTCTCAAACATCTTCCCCCAATAGACTTCCCGGCCTACTTTCCCCGGCTGCCTCGTCGCATTCAGTTCAGTTCAGCCCAGAGATTGCTCATACTCCTCTAATTTAATAGGATAGAGAGAAACGGGATGCCGGTCTGCTGGCACTAGCCTACTCTAGCTTTCCTCCCTATACTCGCAGCAGTTATGGTGTGGTAAAACGTGTTATGGATTAATATTGTAGCGATTAGGGCTCACTAGCATGTTACACGGGATTTTTGATAGTTTCATTCCTCCTCCTCGCAGAAAATTGTGCATAAAACTCAAAGTTGAGGAAGAGGAGGAGGAGAGGAGGGGTAGGCCGTGCTCGTCTCTGCTTCTTGGGATTGAATGACAATGACGAGGAATGCTACTGGCAGTTGCAAGATAAACAGTGTACTTTCAAACAAGCTTTCGCTAATAGTGTGTACTCACTACTCACATCAGAGAGCCCTGAAGTACAACTCTGGAATGGATCAGACCTTGCCGGAAAAAGGGAAGAAAAACAAGCTCCCTGGCACTTTGTGCAGGCAGATGGTGGCTTTTCCGAAAGGCATTGTGTACATTTCACGCACAAAATCTATAGCCTCAAAACTTTCCCCGTGTAATAATAATAATAATACCCCGTCGTCGTGCTCCTCCTCCTCCGCTCCGTGATATACCTTATTTTTTTCTATTGAAAAGTAAGCTCGTAAAGATATGGAACATCATCATCATTACGGTTATTACCAAGTGCTATAATTTATAATGGATATTACATCATCTCATTTAATCCCCCGAGGTCATAAACATCTCCTCTCACTCTCACTCTCTCACTTTTGTGCTTTTTTTTGGAGGTTGGGAAACCAATGTCCGGACTAGTTTCTCTCATCTCCTGCTCCACATATGTAAATCTGCGGAGTGAACCGCACAAACTAAAAGTTGAGCGTGGGGAAAAAGTGTAGTGCCAAAACCGAGAGTCATTCATTCAGTTTCATTGGAATTAAAATAGGTAGACCACCACCACCACCACCACCTACTTTCTCTCTAACAAAGTGCCTCCTCTCATCATCATCATCCCTCTTTTATTCAGTTCCCACAATGGGACAATGGGGAAGAATCGATGAGATTGAAGGTATATAGGGATATAATGTAATATGTAATGCGTACACCACTTGAGATAATAT